>CANNZV010005694.1:0-24386 GCA_947561585.1 Caprella mutica | reverse complement strand
CTGATCTAACTACTGAGTTTACTATGATCTAACTACTGAGTTTACCTAATGATCTACTACTGATGTTTACCTATGATCTAACTACTGAGGTTTTACCTACTGATCTACTACTGAGTTTAACTACTGATCTTACTACTGAGTTTACACTACTGATCTTTACTACTGAGTTTACCTACTGATCTAACTACTGAAGTTTACCTACTGATCTAACTACTGAGTTTACCTACTGATCTAACTAATGAGTTTACCTACTGATCTATCTACTGAGTTTACCTACAGATCTATACTACTCGAGTTTACCTACTGATCTAACTACTGAGTTTACCTACTGATCTAACTACTGAGTTTACCTACTGATCTAACTACTGAGTTACCTACTGATCTAACTACTGAGTTTACCTACTGATCTAACCTACTGAGTTTACCTACTGATCTAACTACTGAGTTTACCTACTGATCTAACTACTGAGTTTACCTACTGATCTAACTACTGAGTTTACCTACTGATCTAACTACTGAGTTTACCTACTGATCTAACTACTGAGTTTACCTACTGATCTAACTACTGAGTTTACCTACTGATCTAACTACTGAGTTTACCTACTGATCTAACTACTGAGTTTACCTACTGATCTAACTACTGAGTTTACCTACTGATCTAACTACTGAGTTTACCTACTGATCTAACTACTGAGTTTACCTACTGATCTAACTACTGAGTTTACCTACTGATCTAACTACTGAGTTTACCTACTGATCTAACTACTGAGTTTACCTACTGATCTAACTACTGAGTTTACCTACTGATCTTACTACTGAGTTTACCTACTGATCTAACTACTGAGTTTACCTACTGATCTAACTACTGAGTTTACCTACTGATCTAACTACTGAGTTTACCTACTGATCTAACTACTGAGTTTACCTACTGATCTAACTACTGAGTTTACCTACTGATCTAACTACTGAGTTTACCTACTGATCTAACTACTGAGTTTACCTACTGATCTAACTACTGAGTTTACCTACTGATCTAACTACTGAGTTTACCTACTGATCTAACTACTGAGTTTACCTACTGATCTAACTACTGAGTTTACCTACTGATCTAACTACTGAGTTTACCTACTGATCTAACTACTGAGTTTACCTACTGATCTAACTACTGAGTTTACCTACTGATCTAACTACTGAGTTTACCTACTGATCTAACTACTGAGTTTACCTACTGATCTAACTACTGAGTTTACCTACTGATCTAACTACTGAGTTTACCTACTGATCTAACTACTGAGTTTACCTACTGATCTAACTACTGAGTTTACCTACTGATCTAACTACTGAGTTTACCTACTGATCTAACTACTGAGTTTACCTACTGATCTAACTACTGAGTTTACCTACTGATCTAACTACTGAGTTTACCTACTGATCTAACTACTGAGTTTACCTACTGATCTAACTACTGAGTTTACCTACTGATCTAACTACTGAGTTTACCTACTGATCTAACTACTGAGTTTACCTACTGATCTAACTACTGAGTTTACCTACTGATCTAACTACTGAGTTTACCTACTGATCTAACTACTGAGTTTACCTACTGATCTAACTACTGAGTTTACCTACTGATCTAACTACTGAGTTTACCTACTGATCTAACTACTGAGTTTACCTACTGATCTAACTACTGAGTTTACCTACTGATCTAACTACTGAGTTTACCTACTGATCTAACTACTGAGTTTACCTACTGATCTAACTACTGAGTTTACCTACTGATCTAACTACTGAGTTTACCTACTGATCTAACTACTGAGTTTACCTACTGATCTAACTACTGAGTTTACCTACTGATCTAACTACTGAGTTTACCTACTGATCTAACTACTGAGTTTACCTACTGATCTAACTACTGAGTTTACCTACTGATCTAACTACTGAGTTTACCTACTGATCTAACTACTGAGTTTACCTACTGATCTAACTACTGAGTTTACCTACTGATCTAACTACTGAGTTTACCTACTGATCTAACTACTGAGTTTACCTACTGATCTAACTACTGAGTTTACCTACTGATCTAACTACTGAGTTTACCTACTGATCTAACTACTGAGTTTACCTACTGATCTAACTACTGAGTTTACCTACTGATCTAACTACTGAGTTTACCTACTGATCTAACTACTGAGTTTACCTACTGATCTAACTACTGAGTTTACCTACTGATCTAACTACTGAGTTTACCTACTGATCTAACTACTGAGTTTACCTACTGATCTAACTACTGAGTTTACCTACTGATCTAACTACTGAGTTTACCTACTGATCTAACTACTGAGTTTACCTACTGATCTAACTACTGAGTTTACCTACTGATCTAACTACTGAGTTTACCTACTGATCTAACTACTGAGTTTACCTACTGATCTAACTACTGAGTTTACCTACTGATCTAACTACTGAGTTTACCTACTGATCTAACTACTGAGTTTACCTACTGATCTAACTACTGAGTTTACCTACTGATCTAACTACTGAGTTTACCTACTGATCTAACTACTGAGTTTACCTACTGATCTAACTACTGAGTTTACCTACTGATCTAACTACTGAGTTTACCTACTGATCTAACTACTGAGTTTACCTACTGATCTAACTACTGAGTTTACCTACTGATCTAACTACTGAGTTTACCTACTGATCTAACTACTGAGTTTACCTACTGATCTAACTACTGAGTTTACCTACTGATCTAACTACTGAGTTTACCTACTGATCTAACTACTGAGTTTACCTACTGATCTAACTACTGAGTTTACCTACTGATCTAACTACTGAGTTTACCTACTGATCTAACTACTGAGTTTACCTACTGATCTAACTACTGAGTTTACCTACTGATCTAACTACTGAGTTTACCTACTGATCTAACTACTGAGTTTACCTACTGATCTAACTACTGAGTTTACCTACTGATCTAACTACTGAGTTTACCTACTGATCTAACTACTGAGTTTACCTACTGATCTAACTACTGAGTTTACCTACTGATCTAACTACTGAGTTTACCTACTGATCTAACTACTGAGTTTACCTACTGATCTAACTACTGAGTTTACCTACTGATCTAACTACTGAGTTTACCTACTGATCTAACTACTGAGTTTACCTACTGATCTAACTACTGAGTTTACCTACTGATCTAACTACTGAGTTTACCTACTGATCTAACTACTGAGTTTACCTACTGATCTAACTACTGAGTTTACCTACTGATCTAACTACTGAGTTTACCTACTGATCTAACTACTGAGTTTACCTACTGATCTAACTACTGAGTTTACCTACTGATCTAACTACTGAGTTTACCTACTGATCTAACTACTGAGTTTACCTACTGATCTAACTACTGAGTTTACCTACTGATCTAACTACTGAGTTTACCTACTGATCTAACTACTGAGTTTACCTACTGATCTAACTACTGAGTTTACCTACTGATCTAACTACTGAGTTTACCTACTGATCTAACTACTGAGTTTACCTACTGATCTAACTACTGAGTTTACCTACTGATCTAACTACTGAGTTTACCTACTGATCTAACTACTGAGTTTACCTACTGATCTAACTACTGAGTTTACCTACTGATCTAACTACTGAGTTTACCTACTGATCTAACTACTGAGTTTACCTACTGATCTAACTACTGAGTTTACCTACTGATCTAACTACTGAGTTTACCTACTGATCTAACTACTGAGTTTACCTACTGATCTAACTACTGAGTTTACCTACTGATCTAACTACTGAGTTTACCTACTGATCTAACTACTGAGTTTACCTACTGATCTAACTACTGAGTTTACCTACTGATCTAACTACTGAGTTTACCTACTGATCTAACTACTGAGTTTACCTACTGATCTAACTACTGAGTTTACCTACTGATCTAACTACTGAGTTCTACTACTACTAAGTTTACCTACTGATCTAACTACTGAGTTTACCTACTGATCTAACTACTGAGTTTACCTACTGATCTAACTACTGAGTTTACCTACTGATCTAACTACTGAGTTTACCTACTGATCTAACTACTGAGTTTACCTACTGATCTAACTACTGAGTTTACCTACTGATCTAACTACTGAGTTTACCTACTGATCTAACTACTGAGTTTACCTACTGATCTAACTACTGAGTTTACCTACTGATCTAACTACTGAGTTTACCTACTGATCTAACTACTGAGTTTACCTACTGATCTAACTACTGAGTTTACCTACTGATCTAACTACTGAGTTTACCTACTGATCTAACTACTGAGTTTACCTACTGATCTAACTACTGAGTTTACCTACTGATCTAACTACTGAGTTTACCTACTGATCTAACTACTGAGTTTACCTACTGATCTAACTACTGAGTTTACCTACTGATCTAACTACTGAGTTTACCTACTGATCTAACTACTGAGTTTACCTACTGATCTAACTACTGAGTTTACCTACTGATCTAACTACTGAGTTTACCTACTGATCTAACTACTGAGTTTACCTACTGATCTAACTACTGAGTTTACCTACTGATCTAACTACTGAGTTTACCTACTGATCTAACTACTGAGTTTACCTACTGATCTAACTACTGAGTTTACCTACTGATCTAACTACTGAGTTTACCTACTGATCTAACTACTGAGTTTACCTACTGATCTAACTACTGAGTTTACCTACTGATCTAACTACTGAGTTTACCTACTGATCTAACTACTGAGTTTACCTACTGATCTAACTACTGAGTTTACCTACTGATCTAACTACTGAGTTTACCTACTGATCTAACTACTGAGTTTACCTACTGATCTAACTACTGAGTTTACCTACTGATCTAACTACTGAGTTTACCTACTGATCTAACTACTGAGTTTACCTACTGATCTAACTACTGAGTTTACCTACTGATCTAACTACTGAGTTTACCTACTGATCTAACTACTGAGTTTACCTACTGATCTAACTACTGAGTTTACCTACTGATCTAACTACTGAGTTTACCTACTGATCTAACTACTGAGTTTACCTACTGATCTAACTACTGAGTTTACCTACTGATCTAACTACTGAGTTTACCTACTGATCTAACTACTGAGTTTACCTACTGATCTAACTACTGAGTTTACCTACTGATCTAACTACTGAGTTTACCTACTGATCTAACTACTGAGTTTACCTACTGATCTAACTACTGAGTTTACCTACTGATCTAACTACTGAGTTTACCTACTGATCTAACTACTGAGTTTACCTACTGATCTAACTACTGAGTTTACCTACTGATCTAACTACTGAGTTTACCTACTGATCTAACTACTGAGTTTACCTACTGATCTAACTACTGAGTTTACCTACTGATCTAACTACTGAGTTTACCTACTGATCTAACTACTGAGTTTACCTACTGATCTAACTACTGAGTTTACCTACTGATCTAACTACTGAGTTTACCTACTGATCTAACTACTGAGTTTACCTACTGATCTAACTACTGAGTTTACCTACTGATCTAACTACTGAGTTTACCTACTGATCTAACTACTGAGTTTACCTACTGATCTAACTACTGAGTTTACCTACTGATCTAACTACTGAGTTTACCTACTGATCTAACTACTGAGTTTACCTACTGATCTAACTACTGAGTTTACCTACTGATCTAACTACTGAGTTTACCTACTGATCTAACTACTGAGTTTACCTACTGATCTAACTACTGAGTTTACCTACTGATCTAACTACTGAGTTTACCTACTGATCTAACTACTGAGTTTACCTACTGATCTAACTACTGAGTTTACCTACTGATCTAACTACTGAGTTTACCTACTGATCTAACTACTGAGTTTACCTACTGATCTAACTACTGAGTTTACCTACTGATCTAACTACTGAGTTTACCTACTGATCTAACTACTGAGTTTACCTACTGATCTAACTACTGAGTTTACCTACTGATCTAACTACTGAGTTTACCTACTGATCTAACTACTGAGTTTACCTACTGATCTAACTACTGAGTTTACCTACTGATCTAACTACTGAGTTCACCTACTGATCTAACTACTGAGTTCACCTACTGATCTAACTACTGAGTTCACCTACTGATCTAACTACTGAGTTCACCTACTGATCTAACTACTGAGTTTACCTACTGATCTAACTACTGAGTTTACCTACTGATCTAACTACTGAGTTTACCTACTGATCTAACTACTGAGTTTACCTACTGATCTAACTACTGAGTTTACCTACTGATCTAACTACTGAGTTTACCTACTGATCTAACTACTGAGTTTACCTACTGATCTAACTACTGAGTTTACCTACTGATCTAACTACTGAGTTTACCTACTGATCTAACTACTGAGTTTACCTACTGATCTAACTACTGAGTTTACCTACTGATCTAACTACTGAGTTTACCTACTGATCTAACTACTGAGTTTACCTACTGATCTAACTACTGAGTTTACCTACTGATCTAACTACTGAGTTTACCTACTGATCTAACTACTGAGTTTACCTACTGATCTAACTACTGAGTTTACCTACTGATCTAACTACTGAGTTTACCTACTGATCTAACTACTGAGTTTACCTACTGATCTAACTACTGAGTTTACCTACTGATCTAACTACTGAGTTTACCTACTGATCTAACTACTGAGTTTACCTACTGATCTAACTACTGAGTTTACCTACTGATCTAACTACTGAGTTTACCTACTGATCTAACTACTGAGTTTACCTACTGATCTAACTACTGAGTTTACCTACTGATCTAACTACTGAGTTTACCTACTGATCTAACTACTGAGTTTACCTACTGATCTAACTACTGAGTTTACCTACTGATCTAACTACTGAGTTTACCTACTGATCTAACTACTGAGTTTACCTACTGATCTAACTACTGAGTTTACCTACTGATCTAACTACTGAGTTTACCTACTGATCTAACTACTGAGTTTACCTACTGATCTAACTACTGATTTTACCTACTGATCTAACTACTGAGTTTACCTACTGATCTAACTACTGAGTTTACCTACTGATCTAACTACTGAGTTTACCTACTGATCTAACTACTGAGTTTACCTACTGATCTAACTACTGAGTTTACCTACTGATCTAACTACTGAGTTTACCTACTGATCTAACTACTGAGTTTACCTACTGATCTAACTACTGAGTTTACCTACTGATCTAACTACTGAGTTTACCTACTGATCTAACTACTGAGTTTACCTCTGATCTAACTACTGAGTTTACCTACTGATCTAACTACTGAGTTTACCTACTGATCTAACTACTGAGTTTACCTACTGATCTAACAACTGAGTTTACCTCTGATCTAACTACTGAGTTTACCTACTGATCTAACTACTGAGCTTACCTACTGATCTAACTACTGAGTTTACCTACTGATCTAACTACTGAGTTTACCTACTGATCTAACTACTGAGTTTACCTACTGATCTAACTACTGTGGTGTCTCTAGACTATAGTAACGTGAAGTCACTTGTAATTGGATCATTTAACCGCGTTATATTCTTTGATAGTCCATAATATTAGCATTCAATTTCCTATTTACTTTTCTACATATTTCATAAATTTTTATGTGGTGTTTATTTCTGTACTTCTTCATTTTTGTTACTATGTTTCTAAATAAAAATTGCGTGAATGTGTTTTGGTGACAGAATTGACGGCTAAATAGTAGGGAAAAAGAAAATTATGTCAATGACGAGAAGTACATATTTTGTATGTTTTTCTGTAATACAACTCATTGGCAGTGTACAAGGGCCAAAACGCAATTTTCTGTATATACATAACTATTCATTCTCAAGCATAAATATCTTCCTTACTCTAGTTTGAGCTTGATTTCAAGAGCACGTTAGTTCATGAAACCTTAAAATTAGTTCCCGTTCTAATTCTGAATGGCTTTCAAACGTGTACTATTATTTTAAAAGTTAATAAATTTGGCATAGTAGTACCAGCTACAGTTCTATCCTGAAGCTGTCTGGTGAATGGAAGAGAAGGGGGTGGAGCCTCTTAATTGGATCTGTTGTAATTTGGATTTTTAGTTGTCTTTTATCATTTTCTAAACGCTAGTTTCAATTTCGGAGGATATCCTTAGAGGATAATGACTACGAGGTCTTAGATTTCGTGTTAGGTAGGCTCTTCAGCTACATTTATTGTCAATTCTTCATTCTCCTCTTCCATCCGCGAATGAAGCCACATGGCGCTTTTCTTCCGTTTTTTTCACATTCCTTGCTAATTGACAACTTTTACGGAGTAGCTTTTCTGCATCCATAAGCTTGGTCATCAATAGGGTTGAGACAATATGCACTGCATATTTTGCAGTGTATGCACATAAAAATTTAGTGCATATTCGCTTGAAATATGCGTTTTATAAAATGCACATGCATTTTATAAAACGCATATGCATTTATAAAACGCATATGCAAAATATATGCATTTATAAAACGCATATACAAAATATATGCAGAAAATAATTTTAATTGAAAAAAATTAAACGTATTTCAGTTAAGTAGACATTTTAGATTTCCATCTATTTCTCGAAATAGGCTGTTACTAAGAAGCCCATGTATTTTTCACCAAATATTTTTTTTATTAATTGTAAAAATGATAAAACACTGAGATGTAGAATGAAAGTTAATATCTTTAAATTGTCAATTTTTATATATTGAAACACTTCTTATAAAGTCTGCTTCCAAGTACATTAACAAGTCATAAATATGAAGTATCTTTTATACAGGTAAAGCTCGTACAGCGCCCGATCTTTAAACGGTCACCCACTAAAAAAGATCAAAATTATCCGTTCTTCTGACCATGCAAATCCTACAATGGCCCTTCAAATAATATTATTTATAATTTAACAAATATTTTCTTAGTTTACCTAGTATCTAGTCAAACATTTATTATATTCAGAGGTAATACAATTTAAAACCAACACTTAACTAATTGTTTTTTTCAGTAATTTTATCTTTGTCAACCTATTCCTCCACGTTTTCTTTGATTAGAAAAGTTCTATACAAATTAAAAAGAGGTGTAACTATTCTATATTATATAGTAATATATATTTCATTTATTTACACACACAAAAAAATTAAGATAGTAAAATAGTTATTTTTATTTTGTTTTTGGTTTAATTAACGAAATATACCATCAATGAAAACTCCCAATTACAATTGGCCTTATTTCAAAGAAATTAGAACATATAAAGCTAACCTGAACGCATATCGTTGAGCATATAACGCTAACCTGAACGCATAAAAAGTATATTTTAAGCATTAAAAAATATATTTTTAAGGCATAAAATGCATATATATAAAGAATAAAATCCTTTTTATCAAGCTTAAAGCATAAAAGCCTAATTTTCATAAAGAATATTGTCACAACCCTAGTGATCACTTTTGAGATTAACCTGCCTCGCGCCTCAATTTGCTTTATTGTTGCTGGAATTAGTGAGAATGTTGAATCTAAGAACGCAAGATATATTTTCATTATTTCTATGCTCTGTAGAAGTTATTGAAGTTCTCTCGAATAATTATCTGGAATATTTAGAAGCAGAGTTCAACCAAGTTCCCACCTCGTTATAACCTAATCTATAATATTAAAATTTTTGAAGTAGAATAAATATCTAGCTCTTATTCATTCACCTGATGTTTATCATTTATTTATGTAGAAGTTTATCATTTGAACATCGTTAATCAATTTATTTTAATAGGCACTTTTTATATGTATATAAAATAGAAATTCCATGTGCAAATAGAAAATGCATATGCAAAATAAAAAATGCATATGCATTTTTTATTTGCATATGGAATTTTTATTTGCATATGCATTTCAAGATTTGCATATGCATTTAAGATTTGCATATGCATTTCAAGATTTGCATATGTATTTCAAGATTTGCATATGCATTTCAAGATTTGCATATGCATTTCAAGATTTGCATATGCATTTCAAGATTTGCATATGCATTTCAAGATTTGCATATGCATTTCAAGATTTGCATATGCATTTCAAGATTTGCATATGCATTTCAAGATTTGCATATGCATTTCAAGATTTGCATATGCATTTCAAGATTTGCATATGCATTTCAAGATTTGCATATGCATTTCAAGATTTGCATATGCATTTCAAGATTTGCATATGCTTTTTTTATATGCATATGCATTTTTTCACCAATATGCAAGATATGCAAAGTCACAACCCTAGTCATCAACAGTGGTAGGTGACTTTGTTCATTTAGCTACTTTTCTATTTGGCTGCTTCTTTCAGTCCCTTGCATTTAAACTCCTTTTGACGTCGATATGACTATTAGTTCTGAACGCTGACGATACACCTCTACAAAATTAATTAATTTAGCAGCCATTATATTAGTATAAACTACCAATATACCATGAATAACTCGTACCTCAAAACAAATATTAATTCATCAGCCTTACAAAAGAAGAAATAGAGGAGGGATGAATATTCTAAAAATACTAACTTTTTCTCCATCTTCTGGTCAAATATTGAATAAAAACAAGCCCTTATGTCTATTATGAATCATCGAATACCGTAATAGTATATCACGAGCGTTTTGATATTGATTGTCTCAAAGTTGAGTGGCTCACAGTTGCGTGGTTCATAGTTGAGGGGCTCATAGTTGCGTGGTCAGAAATCGACTTAAGGATTTTCTTTATGATCTCGGTTTCATGGCTCAAAGTTGATTCATGAGTGCTAAATCAAATTTGATCCAGTCCTTTAAATCGGTAACTAAAGTCAATTTTGATGTCAAAATTGCGTTCATCCGGTCAAATAGATGTTATAATGTGAAATAAGTTATTTTTTTTAAAATCAACTTTTTATTATATCTGAAAAAACAGAAAACAGTCCCAAAGTTGAGTTAAAGCCTTATGTAAAGTAGAAAATGAGCCAATGCAGGAAATGCAAAATTTGTATGATTTCCTACATAAAGACCCCTTGGCAGTGTTTAAGGAATAAAAATAAATTTTCTGAAATCACATATATGTTCATTTTCATAGTAAAATTTCTCTCTAACTCAATTTTGAACCTCAATTTCGAAAGTGAATAAATCTCGTAAATTTGATTAAACGGATAATCTGTTAGTAAATATGTACGTTAATATGTATTAGAATGACACCAAACAAAGGAAATAAAAATCAGTTTTTTTTTTAGCTAAATAGATGAAAAATAGTAGGTGGCTCTAAATTGACTAAAAATTTTATATAGGTTAATGTTATCCTATTTTAATAAATGAACTACACATTTAAAAAATAATAATTTCAACTTTTTAAATTATTTTTCTTTCATAACACCTTTATAAACAGAGACCGAATTTTCCCAGAGCCTACACAATACATTGAAATATATAAAATTATACTATCACTTCAACTTTGCAGAACTTTCGGAAAATCTTGTCAGTTAAAATTTCTAGAGCATTGGATTTAGTTATGAATACACAAAAAAAAATATTCACTGATTTAGCAACTTTAGTTATCCTGGCCTGTATGGTAGCTCGTGCAAGCTATCAAATTGATTTTTTTTTCTAAAAATTTAAGGAGTTACGCCAAAGATATTATGCTACAATTAGATACACTACTGTCGACAATTTTTGTTTTAAAAGTGCGTTCTGGCGACATCTGGTTTTAAAAGCGGGAAATAGAATTGAAATATTGTAAGGACAATCGAGGAATGTTGTGTTCGTGACGTCATAACAGCAACACTCTAAAATAATATTTAATACAATTGAAGAACGTTCCATTATAAAAACAGAGATGAATATTAATCTTTTTCACACTGCTTAACCTTAATTTTCATTTATGTGTGTTGCCTTGTTGACGTCACGGTCACAAATCACTCGATTTGTAACCACAGCTCACAAAGCTTTACTCTTTGGTACCTTCCCTAAATCCCTAGTAGGAATAATTGATTATATATATATTCATTTAATATATTATGCAAATTAATAACTGTTTTTACAAATTTATTTTCAAATTTAAATGTGATTTTAGAGTGTTGCTGTTATAACGTCACGCACACAACATACCTCGATTGTCCTTACTATATTTCAATTCTATTGGAATAGAATTAGCTATGTCAAAGTTTCAAACTTACTGCAATTACGAATCTGAAAATAAGATTTGCAAAAAAAATTAGATGATGGCTCATGTTTGACATAACGTGTATTTATAATATAGAGCAGAAAAGTATGAAAAATAAAACAACATATTAAAAAAGAAAATTAATATCAAAGAAGTATTAAAAGAGCTAAGTGAGTTAACACGAAAGAAAGATGCTTCTAATCTGAAGCATCTATAGTACATTGCACTGATGCCACGTAGATCTTCCACAGAATGAATTGATTATTGAATATATAGGTAATCTGTGTTACTTATATATCAACCTTTTCAAGAACAGTTTAAGATGTTTTCTGTTCACGAAAGCCTCAACGAAAGGATATTATGCCTTAAAATTAGATAAGCTCTTTGACAAAGCATATGCTCGAAACATTTTGCTTAAGCCCTGACAAAAAGCATATGATCGAATGATTTTGCTTGAAGCTCTAACAAAATGCATATGCTTCAAAAAAATATAAGCAAATTCTTACGAGCAAATGCGAAATGAGCCATGTCACAGCCCTACTAATGATTGTTGGATTGGATTATAATTATTATTCCTTGTAATTTTACTACACATTGAAATTAAAATTCTTCAATATTTATTTGATGTAAATTATTCGTAATTATCGGATTCGTTTATTATCAAAAGTATTTTATTCAATATGAAAAATTGAATATTTGTAATACTGGTAAAATTTATATAATTATGAATAGATTAGTTATTTTCATAATCATTTAAGAAATACCAACCGCTGGCAAACATAATTGCTTAATTATTCTAATGTATGATAATTGAATACTTAAATATATTTGCTTTTGATGCATTGATATATATGATAATTTGATTTCGGTTTTCTATTTAATATTAATAAAATATATGAAAGAAAAATGAATTTCAATTTAGAGCACACATTCAATCAATTTCATCAATAGTTTTATATTCTTACAATTTTTAATTACGTTGATTTAATGTAAAAATATTCAGTCAATACTTTAACAAAATAAAAACACTTTGAATTCCATTCGAGTTTATTTAATTTAGTTTCACTAAATAGATAAAGATATAATAGGTTTATTACAGTTTATCTGCCTAAGATCAAAAGTCCATATGCTGAAATCAAATCCTTGAAATTCAGAGACCAGCCCAACCACACGCTAGGCATAGGGTATATAAGTTCGTGAGATCCGAAATACGACCACAGTACTTTCTGGGACGTCCTAAAACGAGGTTAGTAATGATGTGCTCTTCTCACTCTTAGCTTATTTTACTCACATGTAGCTTATACTTATTCATATTCTGGATATGATTATTTGAGTGATTGGACTGTGTTATTGTCGAGAAAAGAATTTAATTTACAGTCACTTGAATTATAAAGTTTCCGTATTTTATCTTTTACAAAACTTATCACTGAATTTTTGAGTCTCTAAATAATGGACCCTTTTTTGAGGTTGGATATATTGAATTTTTATAACATAGATTCAATGCAAATAGATAAAAAAAACACCAATTCAACAATCAGCCTTCACTATTATTATGAAGCTGATAAATATGTCTATAATTAGTGCATAACAATCATATTGACTCTGAATAATAAGTAAAGGCATTTAGTGCTAATTTTCTAAATATTTTACGTGTGTTATGAAAGTCAAATATTTCAGTTCTTGTCTTCCCATTTGATATTTTTCATTATTTATGTACTAATTTTACAGCAAGTTCAGTAAGGACCATTTACTTTTAGTATGTATATTTCATGGTAGAAGCCTGAGACGCAATTGGATTCTGGTTAATTTATATTTATTTTTTAGAAATAGTAAAGTACTCTGCAAGTTTGAAGCTTAACTAATATATTAAATATATTTGTTTAAAAAAATCCGAAAAACATATATAGTTGTGTTTTGTCAAATCCTAGGCGAGAAAATTCAATTTATTTAGTTAGATATTAGGTATAGTTTTTTCTAAAGATTAATTGAATTCATTCAATTATCGTTTGGAATTCTATATCACTATGATACATGTTAATTTTCTAAATTCATTTAAACAAAAACAAATTTTACTTGATTTCATATATTATTGTTACGTATTATATCTTGTTCTTGACGATACAGGATGTCATAAGGCCTAAAATACCATTTGTAATTACCTTCTCTTTGTCTTACTTCTTCGAATGCGTAAAACCTGAAATTCTAGAACATTTCAGAATTTGAGGTTCTCCTCTAAGAATAAGTAGATGGAATGTAGGTGTCTAAACCCGAGACAGATTTAGATGACGTTATAGGAGAGCTTGAATATACTGTTTTATTTCTTATGTTTTATTACTTGTTCTAATTATACATACAATTGAATTCAATATGTTCTCGCTTAAATTCTATATCACTATGATACATGTTAATTTTCTAAATTTATTTTTACAACAGAAAATTCTTATTTGATTTCACATAGTTTCGTTACGAAAATATCAGGTTCTTGACGATACAGGAAGTACAGGTTTCGATATTAGATCTAACTATGTAAACCATTTCCGAACAGTTCATCCTAGCCCCACCACAGTCTTCTTTGTTTTTCCAGGCCAAACCTTTACAAAAAGTTTACCTCATACAAGGGCTTGAGGTAAATAAAAAAAATATTGTAATAATTTTTTTTCTCATTAAATATTATCCATTATACAAAAAGAAGCTGCGGTAATTCCTTATCTATTTTCGTACATAAGATTCATTTACTTTGTGACTGGCTTACTCTTTATTTTTCAAACCCTAACAAATTATCTTCCCTATCTCCATTCTTCTTTTCTTTCATTTATCTTTTGTCGATCTATGTATTGTATCTGGTTTGTAATTACCTTCTCTTTGTCTTACTTCTACGAATCCGTAATAACTGAATTCTAGAACATTTCAGAATTTGAGGTTCTCCTTTAAGAATAAGTAGATCGAATGTGGTTATTTTCATAATCATTTAAAAAATACCAACCGCTGGCAAACATAATTGCTTAATTATTCTAATGTATGATAATTGAATACTTAAATATATTTGCTTTTGATGATAGAATACATTGATATATATGATAATTTGATTTCGGTTTTCTATTTAATATTAATAAAATATATGAAGGAAAAATGAATTTCAAATAAGAGCACACATTCAATCAATTTCATCAATAGTTTTATATTCTTACAATTTTTAATTACGTTGATTTAATGTAAATTATTCAGTCAATACTTTAACAAAAAAAAAAAACACTTTGAATTCCATTCGAGTTTATTTAATTCAGTTTCACTAAATAAGATAAAGATATAATAGGTTTATGACAGTTTACCTGCCTAAGATCAAAAGTCTATATGCTGAAATCAAATCCTTGAAATTCAGAGACCAGCCCAACCACACGCTAGGCCTAGGGTATATAAGTTCGTGAGATCCGAAATACGACCACAGTACTTTCTGGAACGTCCTAAAACGAGGTTAGTAATGATGTGCTCTTCTCACTCTTAGCTTATTTTATTCACATGTAGCTTATACTTATTCATATTCTGGATATGATTATTTGAGTGATTGGACTGTGTTATTTTCGAGAAAAGAATTTAATTTACAGTCACTTGAATTATAAAATTTCCGTATTTTATCTTTTACAAAACTTATCACTGAATTTTTGAGTCTCTAAATAATGAACCCTTTTTTGAGGTTGGATATATTGAATTTTTATAACATAGATTCAATGCAAATAGATAAAAAAACACCAATTCAACAATCAGCCTTCACTATTATTATGAAGCTGATAAATATGTCTTTATAATTAGTGCATAACAATCATATTGACTCTGAATAATAAGTAAAGGCATTTAGTGCTAATTTTCTAAATATTTTACGTGTGTTATGAAAGTCAAATATTTCAGTTCTTGTCTTCCCATTTGATAGTTTTCATTATTTATGTACTAATTTTACAGCAAGTTCAGTAAGGACCATTTACTTTTAGTATGTATATTTCATGGTAGAAGCCTGAGACGCAATTGGATTCTGGTTAATTTATATTTATTTTTTAGAAATAGTAAAGTACTCTGCAAGTTTGAAGCTTAACTAATATATTAAATATATTTGTTTAAAAAATCCGAAAAACATATATAGTTGTGTTTTGTCAAATCCTAGGCGAGAAAATTCAATTTATTTAGTTAGATATTAGGTATAGTTTTTTCTAAAGATTAATTGAATTCATTAAATTATCGTTTGGAATTCTATATCACTATGATACATGTTAATTTTCTAAATTCATTTAAACAAAAACAAATTTTATTTGATTTCATATATTATTGTTACGCATAATATCTGGTTCTTGACGATACAGGATGTCATTAGGCCTAAATTACCATTTCCGACCTCTTCACTACAGCCCACCACAATCTTTTTTGTTTTCAGTCATAACCACGTGTTTTATCTTCTAAAGAGAAGCCGGCGACAGTTTCTGGTCTATTTTCGTACATAAGTTTCATTTACTTTGTGACCGGCTTTTTCATAACTTTTCGAACTTCAAAACCTTATTTTCTTTATCTCCATTCTTCTTTTCTTTCATTTATCTTTTGTCGATCTATTTACTGTATCTGGTTTGTAATTACCTTCTCTTTGTCTTACTTCTACGAATGCGTAAAACCTGAAATTCTAGAACATTTCAGAATTAGAGGTTCTCCTCTAAGAATAAGTAGATGGAATGTAGGTGTCTAAACCCGAGACAGATTTAGATGACGTTATAGGAGAGCTTGAATATACTGTTTTTTTCCTTATGTTTTATTACTTGTTCTAATTATACAAACAATTGAATTCAATATGTTCTCGCTTAAATTCTATATCACTATGATACATGTTAATTTTCTAAATTTATTTTTACAACAGAAAATTCTTATTTGATTTCACATAGTTTCGTTACGAAAATATCAGGTTCTTGACGATACAGGAAGTACAGGTTTCGATATTAGATCTAACTATGTAAACCATTTCCGAACAGTTCATCCTAGCCCCACCACAGTCTTCTTTGTTTTTCCAGGCCAAACCTTTCCAAGAAGTTTACCTCATACAAGGGCTTGAGGTAAATAAAAAAATATTAGAATAATTTTTTTTCTGATTAATTATTATCCATTATACAAAAAGAAGCTGGCGGTAATTCCTTATCTATTTTCGTACATAAGATTCATTTACTTTGTGACTGGCTTTCTCTTTATTTTTCAAACCCTAACAAATTATCTTCCTTATCTACATTCTTCTTTTCTTTCATTTATCTTTTGTCGATCTATTTATTGTATCTGGTTTGTATTTACCTTCTCTTTGTCTTACTTCTACGAATCCATAATAACTAAATTCTAGAACATTTCAGAATTTGAGGTTCTTCTCTAAGAATAAGTAGATGGAATGTGGTTGTCTGAAACTAGAGATAGATATAGATAATGTTCTTGGAGAGCTTAAATTTACTGTTTTACTATTTATTTAGGTAATATATCTTTTATAAATTTCTACCGGCGTGTGCATCATTTACATATAAAAATAACTTAAGATAATCATTATCTGTACTAACCTAATCTTATACATTTAAAATTGGATGCAACTATTATATTGTAAATAAAGTTATATGTACTGTTGAAAATAAATCACTGTTTCGTGAGCGAGTTGTCCCATTGCGAATGTTTCGTGAGCGAGTTGTCCCATTGCGAATGTTTCGTGAGCGAGTTGTCCCATTGCGAATGTTTCGTGAGCGAGTTGTCATATTGCGAATGGTCAGGTCACCAATATTTATTTAGTGTATGCAAGTTTAAATGTGGTCTGAATTCTTGAGGATTCCATTACTGATCGGTCAGTAGAGTCGAAGTTCATTTTTTTATTTCGTGTACCTAATTTATCAGAGTGTTGGGCCTAGAAGGCTCATATCTGACAATAACTATACTCTAACTAATTATACAATTAGTTTATTAGTCAATTAATTACACAAAATAATTCATTACTGCTTTTATATCCTTCAATAATAAGTTTATTACTGCAGATATCGTTAGTGGAATTATTCTAATAAGTTAATTAATTATAAATATTTTCAGATATCAATTAATGTTAATTGAATATGTTTCATAAATTTACTCATTTGTTATTTTACTACACAATATAGTTAGTCTTCTTAAATATTTCATTTGAGGTAAATTATCCATCAGTTTCAGATTCTTTATGATACAGGATTCAAAACTAGGCCTAAAATAGCATTTTATATATTTCTGGTTTAATACATAGCATTACATATTATTAAAATAGTTCAGTTTATATATTCATTTATAATATATATGTTTTTCAAGTAAATCAAATACTGAATGATCGGGAGTCTAAAATCTTTTACTCCTTCATTTAATTAAGTCAATTTCTCTTTATTTGTTTCTTTCCATTTTATCTTTTCCATTTACGGTAGCTAATTAATTGTTATCTCATCAAAGTAGCCGAACTCCATTCTAGCATGGGTTTCGTCTTATTCGAAAATAAGTATTAATTCTCATGATTGCAAGGGATTCCTGGAACTACGAGGACAATGAAACAGCACATTCCAATTAACTCAATCCACTATTGATAATATTCATGCATGACATTACACTGAAAGGTTACTCAAAATACTCATGAAGTACATTATACCATTCAATATCCGGACTGGACATTTTACTAATCCATTATCCACACAATAATTAATGAGATGCTAGAACCCAAGATACTCATTATACTCATTGAGGAAATGGTCAGAGGCTTCGATCAGGTCACAGGGCAGGACATCTCTTCAGATTTAGTTAATCACATCACCAATAACTATTAGGACACTATGGTCAAGCAATGAGGGAGGCTTTCTCGCTGGTCTCTAGTCGGGAACTAACTTCTCTTCCTTTAGGTCTTCCTAAATCTCCACCTCCTTTCATAACTAACCAACCCTTTATGTTAGCTGTCACCCTATGTAATAAATCTAGCTGCCTTAATCTAAGGAACTATTCCGTACCTAAACAGTATTCGTGAAATATATTACTTACCTCCTGAGGTAGATATCGTACCTAATTACCTCCTGAGGTAGATATCGTACCTACTTATCTGTGGGTACGATACCCCAATATTTAGTGGAGTATCTATAGTTGCCGCTAGGCAGAAGTGTTATCATAAGAGACTTAATTATTTTTACACTCTGTAAGTTTCATATCGATGTATTTATTGATTTCGTATTAACTTCCGTTGTTAAATCATCTTAACACTGTATTTTCATGAAATTTTTTTAATTTAAACTCCCTTTTTTCATTATCTTTTTCTCCCATTTATTATTGTTTTGGGAAGGATGCATAGAATGATTACGAAACATATTCGACTTTATGGACATACGAATCTCTTGACTATTATTGTGAAAAGAGTTAGCTTTATCCAAAGCCAATTTCAATAAAGCATGGTTGTGATTTCCGTAATCATTTTCCTTTTCTTCAGTATTCTAATTATTTCTGGGTACAATGATATTGGTCATAGATTGAAGTTTGAGCCGAACTCAAATGCCTGATGTTCGAATTTTACTGGTTTCTAGTGCCATGAGAATGGACACTATTTATCTAATAACTAGGTACTTTCATTACACAGTTGATGGTAAATAAAGGTAGATTCTAAAATATGAGACCACTGTTACAACCTTTGAAAAAAACAGCAAATAATGTCAAGTTGTTGATATCTTATAAAAAATCAAACGATGGCATCCATGGCTAACACCTGTTGTAACTTCTATGTCTTTAGTAGATGAAATCATATTCAATAAACATTAATTATATAGAAAAAGCTAAAAAAGAATAGTAGATGCCAGGAATGTGGCATCTAATTATCTTTTATTTCTAATATATATTTATATTTGTCCTCCTTAAATGAAAAAAAAGTCATACAATACTCAATAATGAGCTAATTTTATGTTTTAGTAAGGAGTGGAAACTAATAATTATAGTTCTATTGCATTTAACAATACTCTGTGCAGGAAAAGATCAATTTTTTTGAAAAATTCTATTATGCTTACGTTACTGCCGATTGGTAACTATAGTTAGTTACAATGCCATATTTTTCGTACATGCCAATTAATTTTTTTAAATATGTTACTTAATGTGTTAATATAAATCAATCCTATATAACTATTTTAAAGTATAAAATTAAAAAAATGCTGCATAATAATTATCGGCATTAATCAGATAATATTCCATTTCATGTAAATAATTTAATAGTTACATTTTACTAAATATGTTTTTCTTTTGTTTCAGATCATTTACGAGTTCACGATTTGAAAACTACCACGACGGTGAATTACATTTTGGACATTTTTCTTAGTTGATTAAGGTGAGTTATTTTTATTTATGGTACATATCCTTAAAATCTGCCTAAATAAACATACTATATTCTAACAATATAAAATAATAATATCATTAAAAGAGGCTGAAATCAATTCCAGTTTCGAAGTTATCTTTGATGGATTTTTCTTTTTTTCCATTCATTTAATATTGTTGACAATTTTTATAATAATAAATCACTTCCTGGTAATAATTTATTATCATTTTCATTATAAAATAACTGCATACGATTCATGTCAGAATATTTAATTGAAAGATAATTGAATAAATGGAAATATATCTTTTATTTGATAAGAACAGTTTGAACGCCAAATTCAATCGATTATTTTCATTCTTGTTAAACTTTAGATATTGTTTAATTCTTGTAATACTTAGATGGAAGATATTAGTTCTAAGTTCACCGTATGGTAATCTATCCTATGACATCTTTGCAGGCGTCCACTGAATCAGTTTGCCGAGACGAGGCTAAACTCGAACCATTTACAGCTTGTCAACCCACTGGAAGGTCACTGCTACGAGTAGCTGCTCTCTTTTTAATCACTATTAAACAAAGGTACGTGTCAGATGTTAGGAAATTGTAGTTTTGGCCAAAATAATGTTTTTTTAGATTGGTTAATATGAGTATTGATTGAGATACTACAGACAGGCCTCGATTTTATTACACCCCAATCTTATAAAAGTTTTAATAATTGCGGGGCATGTCTCATGTTATTGCACGGCTCATGTTTCCGTACATATAGAAAATCTGTGCATATATAGTAATTAGGGTTGTTACAATATTCTCCTTGAAATATGCTTTATATTCTATGGAAAAATATTCTTTAAATATATCATTTCATGTTTTTTAATAATATAGAAATAATAATATCTTTAGCCAATAGACGAAAAAACTGTATCTTGGTCCCTTTTTCACTGCCTTTTATTTACTATTATAGTGTAAAAACAAATTTGAACCAATAGACATACTTTAAGAAAAATCAGAAACATTTTTGTGGCCCATACTGTATAAGCCTATTAGTAAAGAGTGTTTCAGTGTTTGTGACTGTGTTGAAAGTTTTAAATAGACTCAAAATAGTGAACTTATTAAAGGTTTTAAAATCCAACCGTAGCTTAACTCTCAGTATAGGTGAGTAATTAATAGATACTGAGATTTTTTTATTAATTGTGTTACATTGAACAAACAGTAATTTTATGCTCTATGAAATATATTCAGAAGAAGGGTACTAAGTTTCAAGTTATCGGTATGTTTTACATTTTCGGACACGTCCGAAGAGAAAATATGATAATTATTATTATTATTCAACTTCTATTCAAATTGGTATCATGAATAGCTATAATTGAAATAAAAATTAAATAATGATTATTATACAGAAACACGTGTTCGAAAAGTTTGTTTCATTTTCTTCATAAATGAATTGCTCACAGAGTTACAGACGAGTTTTTTTAAATCTCTCAATGTCACAATGTGTGAGGAGGTATAATGAGATATATGAAAACATATCAATGTTTTTGAAAATAAATAAGAAAAATTCTTTTACAATTTTTCATAAATTAATTCAATTATAATAACTCTGTAATTTGTAGACAATTAAATTCTGAACAATATGCAATTAATCCCAAGTGTGTTGCTTCAAAATTGTATGAATTGATGCCTTCTGAAAGTACCCCCTTAATTGGGTGTTTTTTGGGGGTGGGTGTGGAGAGGGTGAAATTGAAAAAATATCCTTAATAAAAAATACTCCATTTGAATAGACGCATTAACCCTGATAATTTTTAATTTGTATATTAATTAATAAACTTTATTTATACTTTTAGGGAAACGTTCTCTTTAAGGATAAATAGTAGTAGTATATTAACTATGTTCTTCTTTGCAGATACAAACATGGGCGATGAAAGAACTGAACTCGTGAAATTCATTAACGCATTTCACACCTGTGAAGGTAGCCAATGCGTTCATCAATCACATTGTGGGCAAAATCAACCTAGAACTCATGTAAGTAAAAATCCTGTCTACAAGGAGAAAAAAATATAAAATTACTTAGGACGAGGACAATTTGGACACGTTAAATATAAGTAAAATATTAGAACTTGCATCTAAAAAAGGGTATCCTTATGTTCGTCCTGAAATTTCACCTTCTAAAAACCTACGAGTATTTTTAATACCGTCCTTCTATCGATTTATCAAAAAGAGAGAAAAAGGCAATTTAAAAGTTTAGTACCCCTTTTTTATTATATTTTGAATTGTTATTATGATGCATAAATTCCAGCTGCTAGCTTGATATCAGCAAACATTTTATATCAATGTTTTACTTCACAAATACAGAATTCATGTATAAAAGAATACAGCGGACTCCATTTAAATGAATGCATTGTTTGAATATTGGAAATTGAAATATTTTCCCCTTCATTTGAAAAATGTATGTACATTTGATTTTCATTGCACTAGTGTATAAATTATATTCTTCTTTACAGGTAAAAAGGACTGAAAAAGAAAATATAGAAGAAGAGGTGCTTCATTATCTTATATTGGATTTAGGTGACACTGAAATTCCTGATGATGGTTTACAATTAATAATAGAAACGGAGGATGAGCATTATGATGATGAAGAAGGAACTCTCGTATCAGATGACGATCCTGATGAGCACTTTGAAGCATTCGAACAACCTCCCAGATTAGATAAACAAGATGATATGCCCGTTATCATTGAGGAAATAGTAGTAAAAGATGACAGGCCCTATTCCGTTAGGCGAAGAGACCCTAAATGTAGAAGGGAACTCTTAGATCGCCAAGAGCGATTTAAAAGAACTAGAGATGACTTTGAGGAAAGAAAGCGCATTGCCCTGAAACCATACGATCGTCCTGTACCGTTAAAATTGAAAACGAAAAAAGTTCAATTGATATGTCTTGATTGATTGAGAACAATGCGGCACACACATCAATGTTTTCGTCATGAGTTTCTTGATACAAATTGTAGCTGTGGCCATCAACTTCTTCTGCTACTTTGTAATTGACTCGTTTTCTTGGGGAATTTTAAGGATTTAGGATACGCAACATATCCTTTCAACAGAAATATCATCAAATTCCAGGATGAACTCTCCTTAAGATTTCCTCCATTTGCCCAATGCGAAATCACTCCCTCCAACAAACTGACAAATGCCAGAACCGAGATATACGGTTGTCATCTGACGTACCTGAAACTCTATGAGAAGTACTTCATTGTCCTCTGGGTGTGGATGATAGCAACATCCGTCATTGGAATACTCTACATCGTCTGTCTCTCGTTGTTCTTCGTGCCAAAACTCCGCCTTCAATTGCTCCGTTTCATCAAACCGTTGAAAGATAAGATAAGATCTCTTTCGGAGACTTTTTCCTTCTGTACAGAATGCAGTCTTCCTTCTCTCCTCACACTTGTTACGATCTGCTGAGTTAGGTTCATAGTTAGGTTCATCCTTATTGTATTTATTTCCAATGTTTCAATGGAATGTTGTCCATTTTCTCATTTTGACATGAAACACTTATGTTTCTTTTTTATGTGCACAGTTAGTAATATTATTGTAATTTTTGTCTTGTAGTGAAATATTGACATTTTTCTTTTAATTCTATAAGACCCTATTATTGTGATATTAGTTGATTAATATGAATTTGTTTTGTTTTTTCCTTTGTATTATTATCATCCCTAAAATCTGAAAGTAATTTTGCCATACAATTGCAAATACATATGATATTAGTTAAATAAAAATAGAAGGTGGCGCCCTCACGTGGAGGAATTAAGAGTTAGTGGCCATCTTTATTTTAACTGGCAAT
>CANNZV010005693.1:0-24387 GCA_947561585.1 Caprella mutica | reverse complement strand
CACCTCCTCCACATCTGCCATCGACTACTAACTCTCTTAGCCTCAGTTTCGACATCTGTTATTATTAATCACTGCAAAATGACACTTTTAGCCAGTGCTATCTCTCCTTTCTCTACCCACTGTGTTATTCCTACCTAGAGTGAGCAGAGACTCTCTGGGGACACATGTGCATCTGTCACAAGTGTTTTCACACCTGTTAGAGCGAGCATTCCTTTGACATCACTCAGATGTGTCTAAGGTGATGATAATTCATCACTAATATATCATCATTTCTTCATTAGTTTATCAGAGTGATCTTGGAGCCACTTTCCTTTCTGTCTGCTTCTTCCAGTCCCTTGTACTTGGTGTTATTAATATGGTCTTTGGTACTACTATCTTATTTTATTATTCATATTAATAATTAATTACCATTATTAATTTTAATCAATGATAATTTGCATAATAATTATATTAGGTAATCAATATATGGATAATATTATTCATATTTTTCACTAATAACTGTTTCATACGTCCGGTAACTAGAAACAACCGGTAGGGTAAGTTACGAATTATCGGTCAGTTCCACATCTTCGGTCATATAACAAAAAACTATTTAATTATTGAACTTTTATTTAC
The DNA here is from genome assembly GCA_947561585.1 of Caprella mutica. NCBI lineage: Eukaryota > Metazoa > Arthropoda > Malacostraca > Amphipoda > Caprellidae > Caprella > Caprella mutica. Next base: position 23,772 of record CANNZV010005693.1, on the reverse strand, counting down.
CTCGGTATCCATGATACCTGCAAGTATCATGGAAACCAATTATAATAAATTACCAATTCAAATCTATGATAACTCTCGGTATCACGGATACCAATGAAAATAAAGTACTAATTCAAATCTATGATAATTGTCGGTATCACGGATACCAATGAAAATAAAGTACTAATTCAAATCTATGATAACTCTCGGTATCACGGATACCAATAACAATTTAATAATCATTATTATATCGGTTTTACTTTTGTTCGTGAAACTGACCGGTAATTCGTAACTTACCCAATCGATACTAACTCCCGTAGGACATTTTTTTCCAGTTTCCTTTTTCCTTAGGAATTGTGGCTCTTCGCTTCTTGTTATCGTTGTTGTTGTTTTTCTTGTTGTTGTTGTTGTTGTTGTGTGTAAGAATTGACGTTTGATGTTTTTTGGCTTTTCTCAGCTCACTTTATTGGGTCAATTAAAACTTTTAGTTCCGTTTATTGCCGTTAGATGGGGTTGACTTTTCCGCTATATAGTGTAAATTAAACTTGTAAATAAACGTACTTAGCTTGTAAATAAACGTAGTTACATTGTAAATGAACGTACTTAGCTTGTAAATAAACGTAATTACTTTGTAAATGAACGTAGTTACCTTGTAAATGAACGTAGTTACCTTGTAAATGAACGTAGTTACCTTGTAAATGAACGTACTTAGCTTGTAAATGAACGTAGTTACCTTGTAAATGAACGTACTTAGCTTGCAAATAAACGTACTTATCTTGTAAATAAACTGTAATACTTTGTAAATAAACGTAATTACCTTGTAAATAAACGTACTTTGTAAATAAACGTACTTTGTAAATAAACGTACTTAGCTTGTAAATGAACGGTACTTAGCTTGTAAATGAACGGTACTTAGCTTGTAAATAAACGGTACTTAGCTTGTAAATAAACGGTACTTACCTTGTAAATAAACGGTACTTACCTTGTAAATAAACGTAATTATCTTGTAAATAACGTACTTACTTTGTAAATAAACGTAGTTACCTTGTAAATAAACGTACTTTGTAAATAAACGTACTTAGCTTGTAAATAAACGTACTTAGCTTGTAAATGAACGTACTTAACTTTTATATGAACGTACTTACCTTGTAAATGAACGTACTTAACTTTTATATGAACGTACTTACCTTGTAAATGAACGTACTTAACTTTTATATGAACGTACTTACCTTGTAAATGAACGTACTTAACTTTTATATGAACGTACTTACCTTGTAAATGAACGTACTTACCTTGTAAATAGATGTACTTGCAGTCCCTTGTATTTTAAGTTCATTTTGACATTAGTAATATGACTAGTGATATATATGACGTTAAACCCCTACTAAAATAAAAAAAAATTATTCAACTTAATTTAATTACGCAATCAATTTAATCTAATCCACTCAATTTAATCCTTTAATCATCACTGTTTAATCCTTTAATCCACTGTATAATCCTTTAATCATTAGTTTAGCTGTTAATTTGCCAGATTTGCTTTCATTGCAACAGGATTTCAAAGTTTTAATTACTCTATATTAATAAGTACTTTAATTATATTCTCTTCAAATTCTTAGTGGATAGAATTGAATAATATAGTTAGTAATTAAATGAGTAACGTGTATGGTTGTAATGGTGTTATTTGAATAATATAGTTAGTAATTAAATGAGTAACGTGTATGGTTGTAATGGTGTTATTTGAATAATATAGTTAGTAATTAAATGAGTAACGTGTATGGTTGTAATGGTGTTATTTGAATAATATAGTTAGTAATTAAATGAGTAACGTGTATGGTTGTAATGTGTTATTTGAATAATATAGTTAGTAATTAAATGAGTAACGTGTATGGTTGTAATGGTGTTATTTAGAGTTTTAGATAATATGAATAATAGTGTCATAATGCTATTTATAACACTAATTATTCTACCTAAATAATGTAAACTAGTTACCCAGGGAAAAAGTTATGGTGGGGTCATAGAATATAAAGTGTGTATCCCTCTAAATCTTCTATGGCCCACCATAACTTCTGTCTTTTTGATTTCATTCAAAAATATAAGACTCAAACTATGACATTGCATTTTTTTTTATATTAAAAATTTAAAATACTGTTCTGTAAAATACAATCAATTTAAAATATGAAACTTAAATTATCCTGAAAATTAAATAAAAATATAATGAAAATTAAATAAAAAAAACTGAAAAATAAATCAAAATATTATGAAATTTTAATCAAAATATCATGAAAATTAAATCAAAATATAATGATAAATAAATCAAAATATCATGAAAATTGAAAAAAGCTATTCATAGGAATGTATTTTAAATAAAAACATCATCTTATCATTCTGATTAAATGAATACTAGCTTTATTTAATCATTATAATCCTTCTAAGTGATTAACATGTAAATCCTAATACTTAATCAGTGTTTTAAATGTATTTTAATCCCCTAAAATGTTAACTCTTTACACTCTTATGATGTACGTAATTGATTCGCATGCGTAACCGTCTGCTGCCCGGTGTGTCAATTTCTCGGTAGGAATAACAATGTCAGTTTGGCACATTGGGTGGTAGGGAGTTACGCTCGCTGAATCGCTTTAATATTTGATTTCTGGGGGGGTGAGAGGAAGGGGGGGGGGGTAAATTATTCGCTGTGTTAAGTGCTGAGAACATTTTCTATCTTTTAATTTAATAGTAATTAATCCATATAGAGAAGAGTAAAAAATGGGTACTTTTTAATATATTTCCTAATTCTAAGTTTAACATAAAATTATTTTTCAAAATAGTGATTAATGATAATAAAATTTTATGAAATAATAAAACACAGTGCGAATTGTTTTATATTGCTTTGAATTCTTTTATTATTTTGTTAAATTTTTTATTGATATGCAGATTGATAAATTATTATTGATTATTTTTCTTTTGTAAACATGATGAATTTGTATAGTTTTAGATATCAATAAATTTATCATTATCATTCTTCATGTTTTTATTGTAAAAAGATATCTATAAAAAGATTAAAATTATCATCAAAACTTTAATTAATTTATACTCCATTATTTTTTCAACACTCATTAGGGTAAATACCCACTTATCGGACAGTCTCCACTACCGATTATTCATTTCACTTACATCATTTTCAGCCTGTTTATTATTCCATTGCGTAACTGTTGTAACAGACCTTTCTATTAAACAGGCAAATGTTGGTTTAATTATACCAATTATTATTTATTCCCATTGTCTGTTAAACTGCTGCAACGGTGTGATTGTAGAGCAGGGGAAAGTTGCGAGTTATCGAACGGTTCCACATTTTCGAAATTTCGATTATTTAAAAAGTATATAATTATTATTTAATTTATTTTAGATATAGAGTTAAATTGGTATGATTATTATGTAATTTATTTTATGATCGAAAATGTGGAACTGTGCGATAACTAGGAACTTGCCCTATATTATTATAATTAGTATGACATATAAAAAGATATTCTGGGTCAATTAGATCCATTTAACCTAAAAATAACAGGTCAATTTGATTTGAAATACACAGTACCAATTCCAGTACACAGTACATCACTCCAGTACACAGTACATCACTCCAGTACACAGTACATCACTCCAGTACACAGTACATCACTCCAGTACACAGTACATCACTCCAGTACATAATACATCACTCCAGTACACAGTACATCACTCCAGTACACAGTACAACACTCCAGTACACAGTACATCACTCCAGTACACAGTACATCACTCCAGTACACAGTACATCACTCCAGTACACAGTACATCACTCCAGTACACAATACATCACTCCAGTACACAATACATCACTCCAGTACACAGTACATCACTCCAGTACACAGTACATCACTCCAGTACACAATACATCACTCCAGTACACAGTACATCACTCCAGTACACAGTACCTCACTCCAGTACACAGTACATCACTCCAGTACACAGTACATCACTCCAGTACACAGTACATCACTCCAGTACACAGTACCTCACTCCAGTACACAGTACATCATTCCAGTACACAGTACATCACTCCAGTACACAGTACATCACTCCAGTACACAGTACATCACTCCAGTACACAGTACATCACTCCAGTACACAGTACATCACTCCAGTACACAGTACATCACTCCAGTACACAGTACATCACTCCAGTACACAGTACATCACTCCAGTACACAGTACATCACTCCAGTACACAGTACATCACTCCAGTACACAGTACATCACTCCAGTACACAGTACATCACTCCAGTACACAGTACATCACTCCAGTACACAGTACATCACTCCAGTACACAGTACATCACTCCAGTACACAGTACATCACTCCAGTACACAGTACATCACTCCAGTACACAGTACATCACTCCAGTACACAGTACATCACTCCAGTACACAGTACCTCACTCCAGTACACAGTACATCACTCCAGTACACAGTACATCACTCCAGTACACAGTACATCACTCCAGTACACAGTACATCACTCCAGTACACAGTACATCACTCCAGTACACAGTACATCACTCCAGTACACAGTACATCACTCCAGTACACAGTACCTCACTCCAGTACACAGTACATCACTCCAGTACACAGACATCACTCCAGTACACAGTACATCACTCCAGTACACAGTACATCACTCCAGTACACAGTACATCACTCCAGTACACAGTACCTCACTCCAGTACACAGTACATCACTCCAGTACACAGTACATCACTCCAGTACACAGTACATCACTCCAGTACACAGTACATCACTCCAGTACACAGTACATCACTCCAGTACACAATACATCACTCCAGTACACAGTACATCACTCCAGTACACAGTACCTCACTTCAGTACACAGTACCTCACTCCAGTACACAGTACATCACTCCAGTACACAGTACATCACTCCAGTACACAGTACATCACTCCAGTACACAGTACATCACTCCAGTACACAGTACATCACTCCAGTACACAGTACATCACTCCAGTACACAGTACCTCACTCCAGTACACAGTACATCACTCCAGTACACAGTACATCACTCCAGTACACAGTACATCACTCCAGTACACAGTACATCACTCCAGTACACAGTACATCACTCCAGTACACAGTACATCACTCCAGTACACAGTACATCATTTCCCAATATATGAAGCCGTATATCTGTCAGGTTTCTTTTTATACGGCTTCAAACTCCTTCTCTCTTTTCATTCATTATTATATACTGTTTATTATATCCTCTTAACATTTAATAAATGAATTCTAATCTTTCTGCTAAATTAATAAAGTATATGAGATTTTAGGAGCTATAGTAATTAAATTATTATTCACTTTAAAATAAGGAGTAAAATTTTAATCTAGAATAGTTTTATATAATTTTTTTTAGTATATGTATACTGTTGGTGCACTTTACTTTGTACTTTATTTGTACTTTACTCGTGTACTTTAAGTACTTCTCTGTACTTTACTCGTGCACTTTATCTGTACTTTTCTCTGCTGTTTTCTGTGCAAGACTTGTCAGCTCCTGTCGCACAGAATTTCTGTCAGGTAATTCCCCTGGTAGTTGCCGTCACGTCAGCTGAAACGCGTGAACTCGTAACTGCCGAACAACAACCGAACTACCGAACAACAACCCAACTACCGAACACCAACCGAACTACCGAACGACAACCCAACTACCGAACAACAACCCAACTACCGAACAACAACCCAACTACCGAACAACAACCCAACTACCGAACGACAACCCAACTACCGAACGATAACCCAACTACCGAACGATAACCCAACTACCGAACGACATCCCAACTACCGAACAACAACCCAACTACCGAACAACAACCCAACTACCGAACAACAACAGATTATAGGAGAAAAATATTTTAATAACAATTTACATTATTTTTTCCTAGATGATCGAAAACTTAGAACTGTCCAATAACTCCTAAGGTAGCCTATACATTTGATGTTAATTAGGTGACAGTAGTAGACTTACATGTAGATAACAACTCTAGAAAGCAGCCATCACTTAATATCTTTAATATGCTTCATAATATGACATGTAGAGATCGTTATCGCATAATTTGTTGCACCGTCTTCTGATATTGCAATTACAATATTTCTAATGAGTTAATTATGATATTTGCATATAGATACGACAGCAGCACATCTTTTTAGTGTTCCCTGCTGATAATTCCGACACGTTGTCACTATAATTAAATTACGTGTCTAGGTGTATAGTGTGTAGAAGAACAAGATATGACATGGGGAAGGGGGTATGGGAGGATATGGTGGGGGTATGGGAGAATATGGTGGGGGTATGGGAGTATATGGTGGGGGTATGGGGAATATGGTGAGGGTATGGGAGAATATGGTGGGGGTATGGGAGAATATGGTGGGGGGTATCAATTTAAAATAATTTATTGTCTTCTTCAACATTATATTTTTCGATTTTCCTGATGAGATAAGTTCGTAGGTTTCATTTCCTATCTTCTCTTCATTTTCCTCTTCCATACGTGAATCCAGTGAACTGTTGACTTCATCTCTGAAGTCCTTTGTAAATGACACAGGGTAGCTTTCCTCCCTCCACTTATCTGACTGCTACTTCACAGTCCCTTGTATTTAATTTCAGCAACATGTGCTTCACATCCAAAGGTGTCGAACCCCCTAATTACCGAAAAGTTTTGCTATTTCTGCCTAAGATTTACCATTTTTATCCCCCACCGGCAATGAATATTTCGGAATGTTCCCCCCTCCCCCGCTCCTCTTTTTTCTGTTTTCAATGCCTTTAAGTCCAATTTGGTTCACTAATTGCGCCATGCCTTCAATGGGAGATTTAGCACGACACCCGGTAAAACAGTGCCTCCTGTATGGACACTTGCCCTGGTAATACCCCTTTCTAATCCCACCTGTAGAAACACTTGGCCAGGTAATACCCCTACTAATGCCACCTGTAGAAACACTTTGCCTGGTAATAACACTCAATGCCTCCTGTAGAAACACTTGGCCTAATAATACCCCTCACATGCCACCTGTAGAAACACTTGGCCTGGTAATACACATATATGTGCCACCTATTGAAATACTTGGCCAGGTAATACGCCGGTAATGTGATCAGTAAATTTGCAAACTAGAATGGGTACTAGTAGAGCACATACCTTCGCCGCCGCTTATAAAGGACCTTGACCACCTCATAATCTTTGTTGTAACTGACTTTGACCTTTGACTCGATTGCTCCCAAAATCTTATGATATGGTTTCTGTACAATGACCAATCGTCCCACCGAATTTCAGGCAAGTTTTGGTTGAATACTTTTTGAGTTTTGCGACTAACAAGATTACAAATCAAATGAAATAAATAAATAACAATGAATTAATTAAATCTAACATATATAGGGTAAAGTTTCAATTACCAGATGTGAATTAAACACCGAATGAAAATTTCAAAATGTTAGTAAAAAAAACTCATCGAAATCTGAACATCAAAATAGATTGCAATTTTTGGATCTTTCCCATTTGACGGCCCCTTCCAAATTTATTTTACTTTGATTTATTCGTATGTAATTTTGTCCATAGAATCCGAAAATCATAACCGTTTTTTTGTAGAAACTAATAGTTTTTGAGATATGAGGGTTTAAAGTTATTCATTTCCTATGTATTACTGAAGGATTGAGAACTTTGAAAAAATTCGTGTTTTCACACTTTTTGCGTCAAAGATAGCCGCAATGCAGTTTGTTGTATCCGCTAGTTTGTTGTACTTCACACTTCATGATTGATTAATGACCTGGCAGGGACGGGAATAATTGAAATAATAGATGGACAATTAGTTTCTACTAAATAAGGTTATGATATTCCGATACTATGGAAGTACATAAGAAAAAATTAATGTACAATAAATTTGGTTGGGGTCGTCAAATGGGAAAGATGCCAAATTTTAAGTGAATGTATATTAATGATTTGATGCCTTTTTTCAATAGCAATTTATTGCAATTTTCATCTAGTACTTAATTCACATCTGGTATGTAACTTAACCGCAAGTTATTATTTCATATAAAGTGTATTATATTTATTTTTCATTTAATTAATCTATATATTTTTTATCTTTTCAGGTATGTGTCTTCAACTGTTGCTTCGAATTCGATGGTTTTTAAATCTTTTTCATCAAGCTAAGTAACTTCCCTCGATATTTATAATTTAAATTAGGTACCCTCTAATCTAATACATAGACATGAACATTTAAATTTCATATGTTTATTATTTCGAGAATAATTTATTGTAAAATGTATATTATTCACATGTTTTCGCTTAACATTTCCGGTCATTTCATGTTGCCACATAAAATTTCCCTCATTTCATGTTGCCACATAAAATTTCCCTCATTTCATATTACCACATAAAATTTCCCTCATTTCATGTTGTCACATAAAATTCCCCTCATTTCATGTTACCACATAAAATTTCCCTCATTTCATGTTGCCACATAAAATTTCCCTCATTTCATATTGCCACATAAAATTTTCCTCATTTCATGTTGCCACATAAAATTTCCCTCATTTCATATTGCCACATAAAAATTCCCCTCATTTCATGTTGCCACATACAATTTCCCTCATTTCATGTTGCCACATAAAATTTCCCTCATTTCATGTTGTCACATAAAAATTCCCCTCATTTCATGTTGCCACATAAAATTCCCCTCATTTTATGTTGCCACATAGAATTTCCCTCATTTCATGTTGCCACATAGAATTTCCCTCATTTCATGTTACCACATAAAATCCCCCTCATTTCATGTTGCCACATAAAGTTTCAGTTCGTTAGTTGATGTTTAACTACATGGAAATTAATGCCTAAAGTTAGAAGGTATACTTAGGGGTGGTTACACTGGCGACTGTTTGGAGCGAGAGAATGTTGAAGTGGAGCGAGAAACTATTGAAGTGGAGCGAGAAACTGTTGGGAGTGGAGCGAGAGACTGTTGAAGTGGAGCGAGGAACTGTTGAATTGGAGCGAGAAACTGTTGAAGTGGAGCGAGAAACTGTTGGGAGTAGAGCGAAAAACTGTTGAAGTGGAGCGAGAAACTGTTGAAGTGGAGCGAGACAGTGTTGGAGCAAAGTGAGAGAGTGTTTTGGTGTGGAGCAAGAGAGTGTTTTGGTGTGGAGCAAGAGAGTGTTTTGGTGTGGAGCAAGAGAGTGTTTTGGTGTGGAGCGAGAAAGTGTTGGGAGTGAACGATAGAGAGAGAAGGAACGAAAACCCTCTCTCTTTTCTTCCGTTTGAATATTAAGTCTAACATTTTAAAAATATAGTAAACAGCACAAAAGTTTTTTTAGATATTGTCTCTACCGCATAAGTTTCTATCGATACAGTGCTGCAATGATAATGTTCTTACGGATAAAAGTTTTAAGGACAACTCTACTCTAATTGGTCGGCAAGGAGGAGGAGCCTACAGGGCACTGAGCACTAAACCGTTAATTGGCTCCTCCTCTTTCAATATAATTATGAATTGAATTTCTTTTCAAATAATAAGAACTTTGAAACTGTCAACATAGATGACTGTACTGTAGTTTCTTGAATTTGTAGTATCCGCTAGTTTGTTGCATTCCACAATTCAGCATCATTTAAGGTCCTGACAGGGATATTCGAGGCGTGGATCACACCCTTTACAGTTGTTGTTCAATCTCCATAGCCAATCAAGAAGTAGGTAACTATAAAATCATTATCGTAAAAATTTGTCCGCAAGGAACAACATTTTCAAACTATTTTCCTAGTAGTAGTTTAATTAATTACCAACCTTAGAGGTGCCAGCCATTCACACCAGTTTAACCTCTCCTTACTTTATCGATCACACCAAACTGTTACTGTTACATGTGGGTTAGAATGTGTAATCGATGCAACAGCTAGGATGATATTGTGACGACTTAGCGTTATACATGTTACATTGTGACTACTTTATACAGTGTGACTACTTTATACAGTGTGACTACTTTATACAGTGTGACTACTTTATACAGTGTGACTACTTTATACAGTGTGACTACGTTATACAATATGACTACTTTATACAGTGTGACTACTTTATACAGTGTGACTACGTTATACAATGTGACTACTTTATACAGTGTGACTACTTTATACAGTGTGACTACTTTATACAGTGTGACTACTTTATACAGTGTGACTACTTTATACAGTGTGACTACTTTGTGACTACTTTATACATTGTGACTACTTTGTACAGTGTGACTACTTTATACAGTGTGACTACTTTATACAGTGTGACTACTTTATACAGTGTGACTACTTTATACAGTGTGACTACTTTATACAGTGTTACTCTGTAACTTCGTTATACTGTTAGTTTGTTGTACTGTTAGTTTGTTGTACTGTTAGTTTGTTGTACTGTTAGTTTGTTGTACTGTTAGTTTGTTGTACTGTTAGTTTGTTGTACTGTTAGTTTGTTGTACTGTTAGTTTGTTGTACTGTTAGTTTGTTGTACTGTTAGTTTGTTGTACTGTTAGTTTGTTGTACTGTTAGTTTGTTGTACTGTCAGTTTGTTGTTCTCTATCATTCTTTATGAACCTCTAAAATATTCAAACTAATCCTCCGTGTGTGTGGAGGCCTGGAAATTATTGCGTCCCTGTATATTTATTATATTATTGCGTCACGATATACTATATTATTGCGTCACGATATACTATATTATTGCGTCACGATATACTATATTATTGCGTCACGATATACTATATTATTGCGTCACAATATACTATATTATTGCGTCACGATATACTATATTATTGCGTCACGATATTCTATATTATTACGTCACGTTATACTATATTATTGCGTCACGTTATACTACATTATTGCGTCACTTTATACTATATTATTGCGTCACGTTATACTATATTATTGCGTCACGTTATACTATATTATTGCGTCACGTTATACTATATTATTGCGTCACAATATACTATATTATTGCGTCACGTTATACTATATTATTGCGTCACGTTATACTATATTATTGCGTCACGTTATACTATATTATTGCGTCACGTTATACTATATTATTGCGTCACGTTATACTATATTATTGCGTCACGTTATACTACATTATTGCGTCACGTTATACTATATTATTGCGTCACGATATACTACACATATTGAGATAACTTTCTTAAAATTTTATTATTCCAAATGATTTTTCAAAGACCATGTCTACCAAGTGTATCTGACAGTATCTATGATACAGCTCCAATATATTCACAGTATCTACACTACACATATCCGGTCGATACACAGTGTATCAAGAAGTTAACTAGTGAAAACTAACAAATAACGCGATAAGGGCTGACAAAGGAAATGCCCTAGTTATTTACCGCTATGTTTTCTTTGTAAATGTATGTAGTGTTTTTAATTTAAATTCAATTGCTTTTTTATATTGAACCTAATTGAAATTTTTATTGTAATAAATGATTTTAACGACATGTTTCAAAATAGTGAATATACTGCTAAATGGTATACAAATTCTGAATCTTTTTATATAATAAAAGTATTTGTCTGGACAGAAGAATACAAATAATATTCCACTAGGGATGAACTCTTACGGTGAAGAACATTCATACAATATCTATTTCCAGTCAATACAAATAATATTCCACTAGGGATGAACTCTTACGGTGAAGAACATTCATACGATATTTATTTACAGTCAATACAAATAATATTCCACTAGGGATGAACTCTTACGGTGAAGAACATTCATACAATATCTATTTACAGTCAATACAAATAATATTCCACTAGGGATGAACTCTTACGGTGAAGAACATTCATACAATATCTATTGACAGTCAATACAAATAATATTCCACTAGGAATGAACTCTTACGGTGAAGAACATTCATACAATATCTATTCACAGTCAATACAAATAATATTCCACTAGGAATGAACTCTTACGGTGAAGAACATTCATACAATATCTATTTACAGTCAATACAAATAATATTCCACTAGGGATGAACTCTTACGGTGAAGAACATTCATACAATATCTATTGACAGTCAATACAAATAATATTCCACTAGGAATGAACTCTTACGGTGAAGAACATTCATACAATATCTATTCACAGTCAATACAAATAATATTCCACTAGGAATGAACTCTTACGGTGAAGAACATTCATACAATATCTATTTACAGTCAATACAAATAATATTCCACTAGGAATGAACTCTTACGGTGAAGAACATTCATACAATATCTATTCACAGTCAATACAAATAATATTCCACTAGGAATGAACTCTTACGGTGAAGAACATTCATACAATATCTATTCACAGTCAATACAAATAATATTCCACTAGGAATGAACTCTTACGGTGAAGAACATTCATACAATATCTATTTACAGTCAATACAAATAATATTCCACTAGGAATGAACTCTTACGGTGAAGAACATTCATACAATATCTATTTACAGTCAATACAAATAATATTCCACTAGGGATGAACTCTTACGGTGAAGAACATTCATACAATATCTATTTACAGTCAATACAAATTATTAATTATATAAATTACAACGAAAATATTCGATAACCTTGTCAGTTTTTATTAATTCAATAAACTACTATTTTTCTTCTTATTTCAAAACAACCGAAATATTCATGAACCTACAAATTTCCACGTAATCGTATCCATGATACACTCGCCAATAGTGTTACCGTACCGTATCCCAGATACAGGCCATATAGTTTCTATTTGTAAGAGTATACAGGTAGCGTTTTAGCTGCTTACTTTCGGTGCGTTATTACTGCTGCAGTAGAAAGGAAATAACAATTTTGTCTCGGAAATGAACCCAGTTGAGCTGCAGAATGTTTGAATTAATTAGTCGTAAGAAATAGTAGAGTATGAGCGATACAGTGGAATGAGCTGAAAAGACTGTGATGTCACTGTGCAGCGATCTTATGTCATAGTGTGATACCTATCACATCTCTCTATCTCTACACCCTCCCTATCACTGTACCCCTCCTCTATCATAATGTCTCCCTATCACAATACCCCTCACCTATCACAATGTCCTCCCTATCACAATACCCCTCCTCAATCATAATGTCCCCCTATCACAATGTCCCCCTATCACAATACCCCCATCGCATCACCTATCACCCCCATCTCGTTCGCTGTTCTTTTTATCGTGCCAAACGTTGCAGTTGCATTTGTTATTCGCTAAGTGAATTAGTTATCGCCGCTTCCCTTTGGAGTTGCGGTGCGATAGTTTTCGCGGCTACGGTGTGAACGAGACACGCAAAACTACGGGCAAAATGCCGCGCTTCCGGAGCCGGGGGAGTGTTTCCGGATGCGGTGGAGAAAAATGAAGTGGGGGAGGGAGGGGGGATGAATGGAGATGAAATTATTGAGTGGGATTGGAGGGGGAGATGAATATTGAGTGGGAAACCAAACTAAAATATCAAGAAAATTCACCCAAATTAGCAATAATTTCTTTTAATTTGAATGGTATTTTCAATCAATGGAATTAATGGTCAAAATTGCCAAACTATTATTCTATAAAATACTTTGTTATTACTAACTGTTTTTCTTCAAAGTTCATAACTTAATTATGGACAAAGTGAACTTTAAATGGTGAATAAATATCTAACAAAGTATGCATGTTTATATTAAATACTCTAATTATCTTAAACTGCATAATTACCTTGATTTAATACATACGTACATCGTTAGAGAAAGAGTCATAGTGTGTACTAGTGTGTAGTATAGTGTGTGAGGTGTGTAGTAGAGTGTGTGGTGTGTAGTAGAGTGTGTGGTGTGTAGTAGTGTGTGTGGTGTGTAGTAGTGTGTGTGGTGTGTAGTAGAGTGTGTGGTGTGTAGTAGAGTGTGTGGTGTGTACTAGTGTGTAGTAGTGTGTGTGGTGTGTAGTAGTGTGTGTGGTGTGTGTGGTGTGTACTAGAGTGTGTGGTGTGTAGTATAGTGTGTACTAGTGTGTAGTATAGTGTGTGTGGTGTGTAGTAGTGTGAGTGGTGTGTAGTAGTGTGAGTGGTGTGTAGTAGTGTGTGTGGTGTGTACTAGAGTGTGTGGTGTGTAGTAGTGTGTGTGGTGTGTAGTAGTGTGTGTGGTGTGTAGTAGTGTGTGTGGTGTGTACTAGAGTGTGTGGTGTGTAGTAGTGTGTGTGGTGTGTAGTAGTGTGTGTGGTGTGTAGTAGTGTGTGTGGTGTGTAGTAGTGTGTGTGGTGTGTAGTAGTGTGTGTGGTGTGTACTAGAGTGTGTGGTGTGTAGTAGTGTGAGTGGTGTGTAGTAGTGTGTGTGGTGTGTAGTAGTGTGTGTGGTGTGTAGTAGTGTGTGTGGTGTGTACTAGAGTGTGTGGTGTGTAGTAGTGTGAGTGGTGTGTAGTAGTGTGTGTGGTGTGTAGTAGTGTGAGTGGTGTGTAGTAGTGTGTGTGGTGTGTAGTAGTGTGTGTGGTGTGTAGTAGTGTGTGTGGTGTGTAGTAGTGTGTGTGGTGTGCAGTAGTGTGTGTTGTGTGTAGTAGTGTGTGTGGTGTGTACCAGAGTGTGTGGTGTGTAGTAGTGTGAGTGGTGTGTAGTAGAGTGTGTGGTGTGTACTAGAGTGTGTGGTGTGTACTAGAGTGTGTGGTGTGTAGTAGTGTGTGTGGTGTGTACTAGAGTGTGTGGTGTGTAGTAGTGTGAGTGGTGTGTAGTAGTGTGTGTGGTGTGTAGTAGTGTGTGTGGTGTGTAGTAGTGTGTGTGGTGTGTACCAGTGTGTAGTTGTGGCTAATAGTACACTCCACTTCATTGTTTATCATATAGTGTAATTAGTTCTGGTAATTACTTAACTGTAACGCTTTGTTGTTTTATCATTACACATCAGTTGGTATATAATAATAAAGAGTTGTGGACATCAGTGTACTTAATGAAGTACACTGCATCAGTGTACTTCATGAAGTACACTGCATCAGTGCATGTACTTAATGTTCTGAAGTACACTGCGCAATGTAATTAATGTTTTGAAGTACACTGCACAATGTACTTAATGTTATAAAGTAAAATTGCACCAGTGTACTTAATGTTCTGAAGTACACTCTACAATGTACTTAATGTTATAAAGTAAAATTGCACCAGTGTACTTAATGTTATGAAGTACACTGCACAATATACTTAATGTTATGAAGTACACTGCACAATATACTTAATGTTATGAAGTACACTGCATTGTACTTAATGTTATAAAGTACACTGCACAATATACTTAATGTTATGAAGTACACTGCATTGTACTTAATGTTATAAAGTACACTGCACTCACTATTGTGATAGTTTTTTAATATCACTATTTTTTTTACCCATTGTTTGTGGTAAAAAAGAAAATTTCAAGAAATGCCTTGTATTTAAATCATAAAAAGTCTATCTGTTTCCTTTATATTTTTGATGTGTTTTTTTCTATTGTCTTCCTATTATTGTTGCGGTGTCGAAAATAAGTGTGTTTGAAACCTAAATAGAGTGGGCAAAAGAAATGTATGATAAATACGAATGTGATGTACAACATACAAATAGTGGAACTACCTCATCACAAAATGTCCCCTCTCCCAACCAAATGTCTTCCCCCCACCAAATGTCTTCCCCCCACCAAATGTCTTCCCCCCACCAAATGTCTTCCCCCCACCAAATGTCTTCCCCCCACCAAATGTCTTCCCCCCACCAAATGTCTTCCCCGCAAATGTCTTTCCCCAACAAATATCCCCCCGCAAATGTCTTTCCCCCCACCAAATATCGAATTCCCCACCACCAAATATTTCTTTCCCACCAAATGTCTTCCTCCACCAAATGTCTTCCTCCACCAAATGTCTTTCCCCCCACCAAAAGTCATTCCCCCCACCAAAAGTCGTTCCCCCCACCAAAAGTCATTCCCCCCACCAAAAGTCATTCCCCCCACCAAAAGTCATTCCCCCCACCAAAAGTCATTCCCCCCACCAAAAGTCATTCCCCCCACCAAAAGTCATTCCCCCCACCAAAAGTCATTCCCCCCACCAAAAGACATTCCCCCCACCAAAAGACATTCCCCCCACCAAAAGTTATTCCCCCCACCAAAAGTCATTCCCCCCACTGAGCACTCACCCAAATTGCATGACTGTGCAAAAAAAAACCTTTGCATTTCTAAGTTCCGTAGGAAAGTTTAACTTTCGGTAACTTTTTTGTTTGTCGCCTGTACAGTTTTCCATGCTAATTGCTATGACCGTGCCTCTGTTATGCATCCATGAGCACTGTCCTTGTGATGGGGGGGGGTATATACTCAGTTACCGATACTGCACATAGGGTAAGTTATGAATTATCGGTCAGTTCCACATCTTCGGTCATATAAGAAAATGTTCACAATAATTTTTTTGAATAGTTATTAAGTAATTTTTCTTTTCAAGATCGAAAATGTAGCGCTGTCCGATAAATTGAAACCTTCCCCATTTCTCCCATTTTTTCCTATTTGTATATTCGATATCAATTTTTTTAACCAAAGATATCTAAATTTTTCTGATATTAGCTATTTAAATAAAAAAGATTATTATAATTGTTCTCTTTTCATTCTTTCGGTTGAGCTTGACCCAATAATCGTTAAGGTCAAAATTGACCTCATTGTGATGGTACATTGACCTCTAAATGACCCTTGCATAAGGTTCATATTAGTCAATTTAAACGTCCTAACCAACCATATGGTTCCGTATAACTTTTTTTTTATCGTATTCTCACCTTTCTCTTTTCTGTTTGTGCATGTTTCACTCCATTCCCTTTCAAAACGTTATCCCCCTTCTCTATTTCGCTCATCCCCCCCCCCTAAAATTTCGCTTAAAACCCCCGCCGCGCCACCACCCTTCTGCCTGACACTCAAAATCTACGGGTCAAATCTCCAACTTACGCACTCTCTCCTTAACTAGCGGTGAACTAACGATGGAGAGTGGTGAGTGAGTGATGATGGTGAGTGATGTATCACCTTCATCACCATTTGTATCAGTCTGATTCGTGGCGTCAGAGCGTCAAATGACTATTTCATCAAGCATTTTGGTCATTGAAAAAAGTATAACTGAACTTTCTATTAAGATTAGGATATCATTCTTACTGACTGACTGAACTTGCTAAGTTTCGAGTTATTGAACGGTTTCATATAATGTATGATAATTAAAATACTGATGTGGTCGCAAATATTAAACTGTTCGAAAGCTCGGAACTGAAATTTATATTTTTTCCTCTTGAAACCACATGATTTCATATCTTTTCAAAATCATATGACTAACTAACTTCAAAATCATGTGACTAACTAACTAGTCACGATGTAAATTTAGGAATTACGTAACACTTTCAAAAGTAGTTCTGACTAGAAATCTATTCGTTCGAATGTAGTCAGGGACTCATGGTTCGAAAGCCTACAGACTCGAATCGTGATGTGAAATCCTATTGCAGAGCCTCTTTGCTACTGGTCCTGCTCGTGTAACATTTAGTACGAGCAATGCCTGTGTTCGTATATGCTAGTGTTCGTCTGTACTAATGTTCGTATACCTCTGTTCGTATACCTTCCAGTCCCTTGTATTTAATTTCCTTTTGACGTCAGCGATATGGACAACGATATGGTTGAAGCAGACGTTAAAACCCCTGCAAAAAATAGTTATTGTATATGAAACCAATACTAAATCCTTCATAAATCATAGATTTCTAAACGATGGATTAGTTCTTGGTATGTTCCACTTCCCGAGTACTGTGGTTGTTCCTATACGTTAATCCTTAGGTTTCTACTCAAGTTACTCAACCAGAGTTTCTTCAGTTTCTGTGAGTGTTGAGGCCGTATCGATTGTCTAGAAGGCATTGCGTGTCACTAGGCTGGAATATCAATTCAGTTTCTTCGTCTTGCTGAGTTCCAGTCAAATCTTTTTAGCATCGAAGGCGTAAAAAAGGGGGCAATACATCAAATCTTCGGCTAATTTATGATGTATTGAGAGACAGGCGGTGTGGAGGGGGTGATGAAGTCATCCATCTTGCCAGACCACCTTCTTAGGGACCTGGTGTGTATAATCGACAGCTTCAATTACTCAAATCTATACTTTGAAATACTATTTACATTATATATATATCAAAAGTTGATGACTCAAATTGGTACTTGATCTGTCACCACTTTTTTGGTTTTCATTTACAACTTATTCCTGATAAATATACATTTCGTTTTTTTGGATTTTTGGATATGTAGTTTGTAGAATCTGCTATTTTGTTGTAATGCACATGCACACTATGATTATTTAATGATCTAGCATGGGGGTTCGGGGGATCCCACGCTCCCCTATGTACATATATCAGTATATTCATCAGAAATAAAGATAATTATATCATATACGCATTGCAGTTATTGCAGAATTACACACAACGTACATGTAGCTCATGGTTGTCAATAAGTTGTAGAGTTATGACTGCAGGAGCTCCGTGTTTGGGTGAGATCTTCAAAGGAACATTCCGTGCTGTTCTTCAAAGCTTCTGGTCATATCTTCAATGAGTGCTTTCGAAAAGCCATTTCATGGGGTACCTACCTGCAACTCTTTCATCAGCAAAATGTACGCTGGTAATTACAGAACTCTACTTGAATCGATTTGAGCTTCTTAAACTCGTTAAATTAGGAATGGGATCGGTATCACTTCCTTGTGCAAAATATTCGAAATGAGAGAATTAATTCGTTTGAGCTTCAAAAGAAAATTACAAAAACTTGAGAGAAAAAATAATGAATTCAAATTTAAAACAAGGATTAAATAGAATTTTGAACTTCCTTATAATCTGTCTTTAATAATTTTCTCAAAAAAAAAGTCTTGATACCTAGTTAGTTGTACACAATTTTAATGATCGACATCCATTGCCGATTCAATTACAGTATGTTTACCGTCACTGAAAAGTCATGGTAGGCTATCAAAGAATTTCAACATTCAGATTGGCTGTTTCTGGTAACTTTGAACATTCGGTAATTGAGTAAGTTACCTATTTGATAAAATATCATTAAAAGGTCTACCATAGGGAACTAACCATGTGTTGATGGCTTTAAAGTATGAATAACACGCTGATGATGCTATCTAGTTGTTATTCGGCCATTCAGAAGTGACTCCACTTGTGTGCCATTCGAATCCTTTCACCCGGAAATGATATGAATCCCGATAAGGTTTTCAGTTCAAATTATACTACTTCACCCTCGATGATTATGAAGCATCAAGTAAGTCTTACCATAACGGGAAATGTTAAACTCTTCTGTAGTTTTATTTCTGATACAACCTGTGCATTGGGAATGGAAAAGACACCTCGAAAATGTCCTTAACTTAAAGGTGATCATCTAAAAGACTTCTATAGCCAAATAGCTTAACTGCTGAGAGGGGTTACTTGGCCCGATATTGGGTCCATCTATGTCCTAAAAGAAGGGGGTTACTTGGCCCGATATTGGGTCCATCTATGTCCTATAAGAAGGGGGTTACTTGGCCCGATATTGGGTCCATCTATGTCCTAAAAGAAGGGGGCTACTTGGCCCGATATTGGGTCCATCTATGTCCTAAAAGAAGGGGGTTACTTGGCCCGATATTGGGTCCATATATGTCCTAAAAGAAGGGGGTTACTTGGCCTGATATTGGGTCCATATATGTCCTAAAAGAAGGGGGTTACTTGGCCCGATATTGGGTCCATATATGTCCTAAAAGAAGGGGGTTACTTGGCCCGATATTGGGTCCATATATGTCCTAAAAGAAGGGGGTTACTTGGCCCGATATTGGGTCCATCTATGTCCTAAAAGAAGGGGGTTACTTGGCCCGATATTGGGTCCATCTTTGTCCATCAAGAATGTTTTTTTTACCAGATATTGGGTACTACCTATAATCAAAATCACCATAGATGCCGGTATTCAATTTTTTTAATGTAAACAAGTACAAACATTTAAACAGTTGACTATATAACCATACATATAAAATAATATACTATTTGTTTATTTAATTTAATCTATATTCCAATTGGTTAAAACATATTCTGCATTGATCATAAATATATGAATATGTTATTATGCACCGATTATTATCAGCTAGTTACCAAACACTGTCGAAAAGCGATGGTAAGACCTCAATTCGAACAGCATTTGCTGCTCTCTTCAAAGCGACGATCAAATAAGTGGTTTTTCGGCGACGCACACAGATTGAAAAGCCTTTCCTGAATTACCTCACTTAATTTGCTGTGGATGTGGAAGTTATTGGCAACTCTTTGGATGATTGATGTCCTGGGGGTCGAGGAAGGGGGGGGGGGGAGGTGAAATAGGTAGGGTAAGTTACGAATTATCGGTCTGTTTCACATCTTCGGTCATATAAGAAAAAACGATTTAACATTTTTTATTTTAATTGGTATTCATGTTGCTTACAGGTATCATGGATAAAAATGAAAATTAAATTAAAATTTATCTATAATTTTTACATGACCGAAGATGTGAAACTGACCGATAATTGGTAACTTACCCTACATACATTCGTACACTATGTTATTGTGCCACTGTATATCTGTATTTTCAAGAAACCTAGTTAAAGTTAACTAAATCACCCTGCTGAACAAACGTATCACACGTATGTCAGTGTGAAGAAAGTTACTCACCACACGAATTTGTAGTTCACACTGTAAACAGACACACTGTGACAACGCGTCCAATAAATTCGTTGCCAATGCGTCAAGATCTGTTTAATTCACTTGCTTTTTTTTAATAAAGAAAGAGCGGCTTTAATGAGATGAAAAATGTATTCAGAAACACGTGGTATTTTACTCCTAATAAAGTCACGGGAGTTCGGAAAATATGTTCGAATCGCTAGAAATGTGCTGACATATTTGTGTTACACGAAATAGAATGAAGTATTTATGATATTTTCGGACATTAATTAATTAGTATATTTGTGTTGAGTGAATTGACTGATTTATAATTTTTTGATTATTATTTAATAAATTAAAGAGGAAATATCTGATTTTTTCCAATATTAATTATATCAATTATATTTGATACGAAAAAATGCTGTACTTATGTTATTTTTAATTAAATCACTTTAGGGAGATAAATTGAAGTTCATCATCACCTCAGAGGTAAAAATAAAACGAATACGTTAATTTATTGTACTAAGTACATCTAACCATTAATCATTGTGACAGATATACTGAAAAAAATACACATAAAAAAAGATTAACTATCATAATCTGAACCTGATGTTATCTTGGTGATATATAACTTTCAGTTAAATTATTATTATGTGAGATTGTATAGAAAATTAAGTAATATATGTTTAGATTATAACTAAAACCAAAATTGAAACAAATCAAATTTTATTCCAAATAAAATAAGAATGAAATTGTTTTTAATGAAAAAATACTGTTTTTCTAAACAATAAAAAATACCTAAAAACAGAAAGAGATTTCTTCGATTTTTTTTCTCTCTCTCCATTTCAGTCCCGTGGATTGATACTTAATCGAATTCTAGAAATTGTAATTCCTGAAACTGTGCCAACTTAATTCCTTGATCTCAACAATTCATTTTTTTAATTTTAAAGATATTAGGTATGAATTGTTTAACTAAATATTATCTACATGAATTCAAACTTTGTGTCTCCACTAAAATCTTCTCTATGCCAGTTAGGTTAAATTACGAATTATTGGTCGGTTCCACATCTTCGGTCATATATAAAAAACAATATAATAATTATTATTTTATTTTAATTTTAAATGGCATCCAATAAAAATAAAAATTAATTACTTATTATTATATCGTTTTTATATATCACCGAAGATGTGGAACCGATCGATAATTTGTATAATGTATCTTATTATTATTGTGAAAAACCGCCATCGAACCTCCTGCCATCTGACATTTTTTAAACAACTTAGTCTATAAATCCTTATTCAATATATAAATTTGTTAAATCACTAGTAAACCTAACCCTTTTTCTACTCTCTCTTAAAGAATTAATCATAGAACATCAATGATTTTTTATCTTCAATTGAAAAAGTCCGCAGAACATCCCTCAGTACGATCAGGATAAAAGTTGGGCAAAAAAACGAATATTTCTTTTACCACCACCGCCATCAAACATTACGCTCCCATCTCATGCTTTGTCGTAATTCCAGTTGCAGATGCATTCCTGTCACGTGTTACCTCTGGGAATCCATGTGTCTGGAATGGGGGGTGTGTCCCCTAATGGGGGGGGGGCAGTGTCCCCGAAATAGGGGGCTCATCTGCTAGTTTAATTGCTGCCTTGCGTGTACATTTGATGCGAGGGGTGTTTGATGCTACCTGTGCGGTAATTATGTTAGGGCCCCACCTGTCCGGTAATTACTCTACTTGCCCGGTAATGTCTTGTACTAATCTTGTCCGGTAATTTCTTGTGCGCCTCTTCTTCTACTTTTCCGGTAATTGTGTTTTTGAACTGCAACTGTTCGGTAACTGCTTTACTCTACCTGTTCGGTAATTTCTTTACTCTACCTGTTCGATAATTCCTTTACTGTACCTGTCTGGTAATTCCTTTACTCTACCTGTCCGGTAATTCCTTTACTCTACCTGTCCGGTAATTCTTTTACTCTACCTGCCCGGAAATTCTTTTACTCTACCTGCCCGGTAATTCCTTAACTCTACCTGTCCGGTAATTCCTTTACTCTACCTGTCCGGTAATTGTACCATGCGACTCCTACCTGTCCGGTAATTGCGTTACCCTGTAGTTTCTATTCTATGGACGCATTTTAGTGCACTTTCGCCTGGTAGTTTTGGTGTATTTTATCCTGTCGCAAATGTTGTTAGAGTTTGTTGTTCGGGTGTTGTTTGTATGTTTGATTTTTGACAATATTGTTTCCAATAATGTTTTTTTAGTATGTTTTAATTAAATGTTGTTTAAGTGTTTTTAATTGTTGTCTATTTTAGATATTGTTAGAGTGTGCTGCATTGTTGTTTCTAATGTTGTTTTAGCGTTTTCTTAAATGTTGTGTTACCCTCCACCCCATACAACATGTTGACTCCTAATACTCCGTGGTTTAATTGGCTACGTACGCAATTATATTTTGCAGGCCTTAATTACCCTAGCTACTAATTATGCACCCAATAATAATAAGAAACACAACTCTACTCTTAATTAACCCATCTCTGCCCACTGTGCCTATAGTATGTGCTTTACTGGCCCCTGTAGGCGGTAAGGGAGTAGCAATCAGAGAAATAGGATAAAAAGGTTAAAATTAAATGATAGGGTAAGTACTCAATTACCGATAGATTGCATCACCGTACTCTCTTCTCGTGCAAATAGAAGGTATATTATATGTCATTAATTAGGTACTTGACCTATATATTTATTAGTAAAATATGGATTAAAATAATATACAGGATTAAATAAGATATCTATTTGATACAGTGTATCATAGCATTAGATAGGGTAAGTTACGAATTATCGGCCAGTTTCACATCTTCGGTCATATAAGAAACACGATATAAGTATCATGGATACCAATATAAATTTAAATAATAATTATTATATTGTTTCTTCTTGTATGACCGAAGATGTGGAGCTGACCTATAATTCGTAACTCACCCTAAGACTGATGATGCCGATTCACGATCTAGCAATGTTTGTTTTCTTTTAATACTTAATCTATATATAAATAGTCACCCCCCTCCCCCCATGACTTCTTGTCACGATATGGC
>CANNZV010005692.1:0-24394 GCA_947561585.1 Caprella mutica | reverse complement strand
GTATTTACTGCTGTGGGTTGCATTGCAGCAGGTATTTACTGCTGTGGGTTGCTTTGCAGCAGGTATTTACTGCTGTGGGTTGCATTGCAGCAGGTATTTACTGCTGTGGGTTGCTTTACAGCAGGTATTTATTACTGTTACCCCAGCATGTTTTTCAAAGGTTAGATCGTACACTCTGATGTAATTACCAATGGTGCTACTGACTAAAGCTACAACTTTCATTTGTTGACAGTAAAACAGTATGATATGTCAACATTGTCTCTGACATTGAACTGTGTGGTGTTCGCTTTATTACATCCATATACCTTATATGGCTTTTCGAAATTTTATTTTGAAATGTTAGTTAATTTCATTGATTAAATTTTTCAACATATTTTTTAAGTTTTATTTTTTTGTTTATTATTAAATTAATTTTTTTTTTACATTTTACAATTTATGAAACAAAATTGTATTCAACAACGTACCTACCTAAATTTAAACAATTATAGGAGCGGTCAATGTTATTCAACAGCAAAGTGAAGTTTGAAAAAACTTTCTACAATAAGTGACATTTTAACATTGAAATATGTTACCACGTGTCTACCAGTAAAGTCAATAATTAGCATGAAAAAGGGAAATCACAAAACATGGACATAATTTTTCACTGTTTTTATCTAGCTATGTCTAATCAAGTCTCAAGGACAAATTACAAAATTAAAAATCAATATCAATACTCAGGGTCAAATATTGAAATCAAGGTCAACGCTCAAGGGGTCAAATATGAAGACTAATAATATAAATAATCATCAAGATCAAGGAATAATGGCCTAATTAGTAAAAATATCAAAAACAAAACCTAAACTCATACACCAATTAAAAAGTAAGTCAAATTACCAAAATAAAGATCTGTCTGGTAGTATATACTATACCAATATGGTAATGTCTGGTAGTCTATCCAATACCACTATGGTCTTGTCTGGTACAGTATGACTAGACCAGTGGTTCATAAAGTACTTTTCTCGCGCACCCCTTGCTTTTCTCAGGCACCCCCTGAGCATTATATTGCATTGAAACAAATTGAAAAGCTACAATTAGAATATATTTGGTTACTATGAATTGAGAATTAAATATGCAAATTGAAAAAGTAAGTAAAATGATTGTTATATTCACATAATGTAAAATTATTTTTTTAGGTAGGGAAAATTAAAATCCATTAGAAATTAAAGAAAACCAAATAATTTGTAATAATAATGCAGTATATTGCATTGTAGTTATATAAATATTTAGAAAATGAACAGTTGTAAACTAATAAAATAAAACTAATCAATTACGGGGTAGCGACAGTCGCATATAATCCCGACACAGAAATGAAAATTCGATACAGAAAGGTAAAGTTTTTTGTTTACACTTTGTTTATACAATGGAAGCATCCTTTTTCTTTCTATTCAGTGTTAGAATATAGGACAGAAGGAATAAAAGTTACAGGCATACAAAACGAGAAATCCCACACTCAAAGATAAAAAAAATTATCGAAAGTCACAATGATAATTAGGTGTTTATATCAGAAAATTCGTATACTTTTAAACTACCTCATATCACAACATTTTGAGGGAAATGTACTTCATGTATATTCTGCATGATATTAATAGCAAGAACAGAACTTATAAACAGCAGCCATCTCATGCACCCCTTATAAACAATCCAAACCCCCGTTTAAGAACCACTGGACAATACCATACCACTATGGTCCTGTCTGGTAGTCTACACCACACCAGTCTAGTTATTTGACGTTAACATGAGTAGCATCTTGACTTTTAGCTGCAGGGTTGAAATAGAAAGAAGCTGGTTTTGTTTACTTAGAAAATTGGGCAATTAACCAGTATTTGATGGTACAGTTACTATTTATGATGGGTAATTTGATAGGTAATTACTTAGCCTACGAAGAAGACATTATAAAATATTGTATATTTCAATAGGTTATTATTTACACTGCATTTAACTTCTAGTAACCAATTAATACTATTTCGACCAAGCTTTCAAACGAAAAAAAAAACCAAAGGTTTATATTTTAATAAAGCGACAATCAAGAAATTTTTTTTTTGCTTTAACATCACGCGTATATTAGAAATGCTATTCAATAAAAAAATGTCAATTGCAATACTGAAACACGAAGCCTGTGTGAATTCAAAAGAGTTTCTTCTATTTATAGCTGGTAGCGAAATAGTTAGACCAATCAATCGTTCGATTTTTTATACGTAATTGCACGGTACGAAAGTGCGCAAGATCGAAATTGCCAACAATTTACATAATGAGCAGAAGGAACAAGTTCAGTATCATGTTGAAATAATGAAAAAAAAACACTTGAAACAGGCTATAATGCCCTGGCTATAATTATAGTCATTATATCGCTGAAATATAGTTATCATGAGGGAGATTTAAGAAAAGTGCTACTGGAACAGCAACCCTTGATAGAAACATTGGAAATAATGGTTCTAGATAATGACCAATCGTCCCACTAAATTTGGTTGAACACTTTTTGAGTTATAAATGACCTTGACCTTTGACCCAATCGCTCCCAAAATCAAATGGCTCCTGAATAATGACCAATCGTCCTACCAAATTTCATGACAATTTGGTTGTATGCTTTTTCAGTTATAAATGACCTTGACCTTTGACCCGATCACTCAAGAAATATAACCAAATGTTTCCTGGATAATAACCCATCGTCCCACCAAATTTCAGGAAATTTGGTTGAATATTTTTCGAGTTATGCGAATAACAAGACTACAAATAAATAACTAAATGCAGACCAAAACAAAGTCTTCCGTTATTTTGCAAATGTAATTATCTTCAATTTCATGTACTAAAACAGTGGAATAGCAAAAAAAAATCAATTAGTAATTTATTAATAATAAACATTCTGAGACTATACATTTAACTTATCAATATAATATGAAAACCTAAAAAATCAGAAGAAATTGTCCTGTAAATTTTTACCCTTATACACAGAGAAAAAAGTTTACTCATATCTAATGGGTCATCAATATTTATGCTTTGAATCAATTTATTACGTGAGTTGGTTGGACTATATCCATGTTTTTATGTGTGTTAAAACAACTATGACGTGGTGTGTCATCAAACATTAGTTAATTCAATTCATTTTATGGATTGAATCGACTTACTATGAGAGTTAAAAGTTACTTTTTGAGAATTTTAAAGTATTTTGAAACAACTATGACGGGGTGTATTGTAGTAACTCACAAAGACTGTTAATCCAATGTATCTGGTGTATAAATTAACTTACTATGCGAGTTGGCGCTACTTTTTTTTAAGTTTAGGAGCGAGTCAAAACGACAGTTTTGTTTTAACTAACGTCAATTAAACTACTTTTAAGTAGTACTGCGACTCACCACGTAGGTAGGCGCACAAATAACCCATACATACGAGTCAAAACAAATCAAATTTGATTTGATTCAACTAATCCTTTTTCTGTGTGTACTTTTGTATTTTGGATTCAACGAGAAACGGAAATTGAACGACATGGGAATTTAGCCCCACGAAATAGAGTGTTCGAAGGTTTTATCTTATTGACAAAAATTTATAAAGAAATATTTCAGTTTCTAAAATAAATTGCAAGGTTAGTTTATTAGAATTTTAAATAACACCTTAATTTGGTAATTCAATATTCTTAAAACAATCAAAGACTACCTAATCTTTGTAAGAAAATAATAAAGAACATTTCATTTTTATATATTTCAAATAAAGTTACAATTAAACATATCTAAGTATATGATGAAATTGAAGCACTATGTATATGTATATTAGAAATGACATATTAACTAAAGCTATTTTTCTAATACATTCCAATGACTAATTTATACTACTCCCCCCTGTAATATGATATTTAACTGAAGTCCCTTGTATTAATTAACTTCTTTAAATTAGTTTTATGTTACAAAAGTGCATTATAAAAAACACAGGTTATATTTTTTCACATCGAACATTATACGACTAGTTCGCGTCAACGTAACTGAATAGATTCTGATCTAATAATTAGCAGCTGTATGTAAATTATCTAATTCTTTCATAATACTGAGCTATCACAAGAAAAAATTACGCCTAAAATATAACCATACGCAATCTTCGAAGGTAATTTTAGCAGTACGAAAATTCTTTTAGTGGAAATTCATTTATTGGGCTTGACCTAGAATAATAAACCAAAGGTATATAAGTAGTTGAGTTCAGATTAAAAGTTGGCCAGACCAGGTCATATTCTAATAATCACATGATTATTCTATAATTAATTCATATTTCATTCATATCGAATTATATTCAAATAATCACATAATCATTCTATTATTATAACACAATATCATAAAAGTAGAGTAACTTGCTAATATTATCAGCTTGTAATTAAATACCGGCTCAAAATTTTAGGTTAGTACCAAAATGTGAGCAATATTAAAAAATCTTTACAATCAATATATTTCGATGCTCACAACTTGATTTTTTTTTAATCATAGCCTTTTGAAATATTAAACTAGTTTGCAAATGGAATCTAGAAATGTTCACTTTACCTTGTATAGAGGTACGGTTAATGAGTAAGGCAAAAAAGCGTATGTTAATTTCTATCGTTATCTAGCTTCTAATTGATGGTGATTTGTGATTGGTCTTAATAACAATCACAATTAGAGTTAAATAATAACAATTGTTGCCCATCGAACAATGTTTAGCAACTCACTATCAACACAAACAATATTAAAAAGCTACAACTAAAAGAAAACTCAATGTTTTTCATTTTATATATATATATAATTGGATAATTTACATAAATCTGTAAAGAAGGTAAATTTATACTAGTGACACATAATTTCATGAACAGGTTATAACATAAATTTCTTAGTGAGATATGTCCAAAAATAACCTAAGTGATATGTTTATTGTACAATAACAAATAATAACATTAACAACTGAGCTTGTGAAAACTTTTATTAAAATGATAATTGCTTCAATTGCACACTAAGCTGTACAGCTTTCAGTGATTTATTTCCTGAAAGCAACATTATGTCATATATGGTAAATAAAAAACCTAAGTCATGTAAGAATCAGTTTTTGCCAAACTCATCGACTATAGACTTTACTTTCCAATGGCTATAGCTTTCCATCCTAGATTTGTTTATTGGTCCAGTCTAGAGCTGTGCCTGCCCTGTGATTACAGACTTCCTTCCCCGTGTGTGGTCCCTTAGCTTGATTATAGGTCTGCAGATTGGCTGAGTATTGTACCGATGTCCAGTGTCATGCATCACCCATTGGGAAAACTGCCTGGTACCACCCTATCGCAAAAATGATACCGATTATATGTACTATAGAGGAACGCTATTGCATTTTTTATATCAAATGTATAGAACTAAGAAGTAGCTTGGATATCGAATATAATGAAGTCACCAAAAAAATCAACTATTTAAGTGACTGTATTATTTATTTTATATATACAAAATTTAACGCTCACATGAGGATATTTCGCATAGAACCAATAAGATATTTCTACTTATACGATCATAAGTAGAACAACTATCACCAAAGTTGTAAGTTATCAATCGTATAATATAATAAAAATAACAATTGAAAAATGTTGTAAACTTCATGATAACTTATAAACTATTTTCATACTCAGTATGATTCGAAATTAATTATTAAAGCTCAAAATATTTCGATAATATTTTTCTACAGGAAAACAAAAGAATTAAATACTACAGATACGAAACCTACCTATCAAATCAGATTGATTATACTTACTTACTTACAGTAGCTTCGTTTCACTAGCGCTTCAGCCCCGATTGATTATAAAATTTCGATTCAAGCAATACTGAAATATACATACAATTCTGAAATCTTATAGAAAATCCAAAGCGTATCACAAAAACTTCCCCATAAAACAATCACTGCGTCAATCTGCAGTTAATACTAAATTAATTGCCTATAATTTCCATGTTAACACAAGTTAGTATTTGATAAACATGTATTTCACATTCAATTGTTCAAGCAAAAGAAGCTGGATCAGTTTTTTAACAAGAGATTAAAATATCGAGTTACCAGGTGTCAGTTTCGTCTGAACCTGTTGGTTCTGACATCCAATACCCTTCTCAGAGAAAATCTGCAAGGTGATATAACCTTGTCCAGAACTATCAGTTACCCACCCTAAAAATAAGAGAAATGTCCAATCAGAAACCGGTAATATTTAGTACACGCATTATGCATTAATTCTCTTGTCCAATCAGAAACCGGTAATACTTAGTACACGCATTATGCATTAATTCTCCTATCCAATCAGCAACCGGTAATACTTAGTACACGCATTATGCATTTATTCTTTTGTCCAATCAGCGACCGGTACTACTTAGTACACGCATTATGCATTAATTCTCTTGTCCAATCAGAAACCAGAACTAAAATTGGTCATTCGGGACACGCATTACACTTTGGTTCGGTCTCCCATTTAGGAAGATTGGTCACATCACATTCTTTACGATGGCATCACTCTATGCAGCAAATTAATGATAAACTATTGTGCTGCATCTATGCCTTAAGGCGACACTGATGTTCAAGAAGATACTGGTAAAAGCCAATTGTATAACAATGATATCATATATTCATCTTCTAATGTGATGGCATTGACATAATGGCAGATCGGGTAAACGACCACCAGCTTTGCGGATTTTAGAAATCAGACTGGTTTTTACATCCAGGGAACATTGCTATCAATTGCGACCACAAATTCTTAGTTTCTGGCAGAATAGCGCAATTTGAATAAATTAAATTATAGGCTGTACATTATAAAGACCTAGGGTACGAATTTATATACCTCAGAACTACTTTTCATACAAGAAACAGTTTGAAACTACTAAGAAGATAGGAAAACATCTCTACACTTGAATTCACTTTTTTCATTTGAGAACATGTATTCAACTAAGAATAATAATGAACGCATTCTTAATAAAATCATTATGTTTGTTAACTTTATAATAATGTATTTACAATCAGTCAAATAAATATCAAAACCACTCCCCCAATTCGATTGTGTTGATAAAAAAACAATTAATTTCAATCAGTTCAGTTTTTAAATATAAAATTTTATTTCAAAAATATTCAAAAGTTTTGAAGAATCGTTCTCTTTTCTAGTAATATCGACATATCGTAAAAAAGTAACACAGTTGTGTTAAAGAAGTACAGCACTCAGCGTACATGCATAATTTACATTTCTTATGGACACACTGGGAATAAGTCAAAGGATTCTACACTACAAAGAAAAACACCAAAAAGACAGCATAATACTCAAAGATAAGAACTGCTCAGAAATTGTACCTAGTGCAGCCATGAGGTAACACTAGCATAATTTCTCTCCTAGGATTACTCTAGAACAGACTGAGAAGAACTCCTCTATAATGATATCCTGTATAGTGAATGTAGTGTCCTGAGTAAAGAAGTAGCCTCTATAGTAAACATATTTTCTTTCGTCCGCCTTGAAATGGCTATAAGTTTAAGAAAATGATGACCATTTCATGACAGACTAAAGAAAATTTGTTCACTATAGAGGCAACTTCCTTACCCAGGACAGTACATTCACTATAGAGGAGTTTAAATTACTTCATTTACAACCACAACGATGTAGCAACTACTGCACAATCATCCTGATTTGCATCTTAAAATGACAGGGCACCAAATTCACTTGAGTAACTTCTTGATTGGTAGCATTTCAACATGCATCCTAAGTCTGGTAGCTACTACGTCATCAGAAAATAATGAGCTGCCGATGCGATAAAAAATAAAGAAGTGGACATCTTTTTAAGGTCTGTCATACTGCACGTAATTATCTTAGTAAACTTATAGAAGGTACCAAGGAAAAAGAAACAGAACAAAGAATAGTCATATGATAGTTTCTTATATGTAAAAAATTATTTTGAAAACACAGTACGTGAAGTTTGAAAAATTGAAAAAATTCAAGAATTTTTAGATTTTAAATACAGTGAAACTTGTCTACAGTGAATTCCATCTAGTTCACTATAGAGTTTACTCCACTGTAGAGGATTTAAGGGATGAATAGAAAACTGGCATTTCATGGCAGACTATACAAAATATTTTCCTTCTTCTTAAAATACAGGGTTTTTATTTCTCAGAACTAACAATCAGGATGGTTCACTACACATGACTTCATTATAGAGGAGTTGCACTGGTAGAACTCCTCTTTCATGAAATACAACTAATTTATATATAGAGATTCATAGAAAAATTATAGTCATTTGTGGCAGACTGAACTAAATATGTTCACTACAGAGAAAAAATCACTATACAGGATGGTGCACTATACAGGAGTTCACTATATAAGAGTTCTACTGTATTGTTAAAAGGAGCACTAACAACAATCATGTAGCATGGTAGAGCTCTGTTAGAGAGCTAGAAGCAAGTCATTTATCTCATCCCATACACAGTACTTAATTAAACACCTGAGTACGAGATATCAATCAGCTGTAGCTGTCTACAGCGCCACCTGAGGGTCAGGGATTCAACTGTTCGGTTGCCAGACATTTCGTCGACACACAATTCGCCCCCCACACCTTCACACACATGTTAATATCCCCTTTACAAAATTAGTCGACGAAGTGTCCTGTCGACGAAATGTCTGGGGCCATAGAAGATCAAGCGGGGTACCATGCATAATCTTCTATGGCCCCATCATAACTTTTTCCCTGGGAAAATTACTATTCATCAACTTTTCATATGACCTGATATTTCAGATTTATAAGATTATAATACAGTATAAATGTTGCAAAGTGGAATTATATATAATCCCGTAACATTCCCTGGGGGTGTCATCAGAATGAGTGTTTGAGGTAATATCCCCAGGGAATATCCATAAAACATCAAAGAAATACTTTGATGTAAAAGATTGTGATATAAAAAACGAATAGGGTAAGTTACGGATTAATGGTCAGTTCCACTTCTTCGGCTATATAAGAAATAACGATTTTTAATAATTTTTATTTTATTTTAATTGGTATCCATGATACCCACAATTATTTTTATTTTATTTTAACAGGCATCCATGATACCTGCAGGTATCATGGATACCAATAAACATAAAATATACCATTTTTTCTTATATGACCGAAGATGTGAAACTGACCGATAATTCGTAACTTTCCCTAACTCTCAAAAATGTCTAATTAAATTCAAAGAGAATAAAAAAAGATAACACAAACACATTCTTTCTTCTAATGAATGTACATCTGATGGTTAATTTCAAAATAATTGAAATGAGTAGAATATTCCCGTGGCAATTATTAACATATTCCAATGCTAAAAAATACCATTCAAACGCCATCTACAAACTAATTAACTTCATTTCTCTAAAGTATTCACACTTTTAAGAACCTAATTACATTTCAGACGCGAATTTTTTTTGGCGAAATTCAGAGCGCCGGCCGCATCGCAAAATGTAGATAATTATTCAGAAAATGAAGTTAAAAATGCACTAGTGTATTATCTGATAAAAGTTAGAGTGTCTGTCATTGTTAAAAAGGTGTGGGGGAAAGACTTCAATATTACAGTCACATGTAGACGATAGTATATCTAAAGTATTACAAAACAAGAGGATAAATAAATAAATGAGTGACAACTAACACATCACCTTCCGCAAATGTGCAGAGGTAAAAATAGAGTGGGATAAAATGGCAAATATCAAAATTTAATAACTGATGAAATTTCAATGGCTTACCAGTAAAAAAATAACGTTAAAATAAAAGCATCAAAATATACTCATTTTTTAAGAGACGATATTTTTCCAATAAAAATAGAAAAAAAACATATTTATTGCGGAGAAAACAAGAAAAAATAACGAAATATTAAGTTTTTCTTGTTAATGTATGAATAAATATATTAAAATAAAATAATGAAATTTTGAACAGGTAGTCAGTTCTGGTAGTTCCATTTTACCCTATACAGTCTAACGCTAATGTAGGGGTTCATCAAGTTCTACGTTACAGGTACCGACTAGAACAAAAAATCATGAGTTAGCATATATGTACTAGATCAGTTGTAGATACATAATTGAAGGTTGAAAATATAATTATCAAAATAAAAATGACATAATAAGATTTGTACAGTTTAGCTGTATATTCTAGCATATAGCTTACTAATCAATTCCCATGCCCTTACACAAGCAACACAAGTTAATGGGGCCCATGTGGGTACTAGGTTGACAAATCGTATTGGTACAGCGTGTGTTTTTTTTGCAAAATGGGACAACATGGTGACAGCATGGGCTGTTATGTTGAAACCATCTTAGTCCAAGATGTTACCGAGGATATTGTTTGATAACGATTAATGGTTTAATTATAATTTGAAGACATTTATTAATTGCATATCATAAAATCCACTCTATTCCAAGAAATAGTCTTTCCAATATGTTAATCAAGATTCCGCCATATAATGTTTATACGCTATATAGTAATCAGGTTGGGCCAATATGACAATTCAAGAGGGTGGATTCGCCACATTGAACCAACCTTCTCCCAAGGTAACATTCCATGAGAAGTGGCCTATGTAATTTCTAGGCTACTTTTCAGTCTACCATCTCTTGCCCATCTAACTATCTCTTGCCCATCTAACTATCTCTTGCCCATCTAACCATCTCTTGCCCATCTAACCATCTAGTGCCTATCTAACCATCTAGTGCCTATCTAACCATCTAGTGCCCATCTAACCATCTAGTGCCCATCTAACCATCTAGTGCCCATCTAACTATCTCTGGCCCATCTAACTATCTCTGGCCCATCTAACCATCTAGTGCCAATCTAACCATCTAGTGCCCATCTAACCATCTAGTGCCCATCTAACCATCTAGTGCCCATCTAACCATCTAGTGCCCATCTAACCATCTAGTGCCCATCTAACCATCTCTTGCCCATCTAACCATCTAGTGCCCATCTAACCATCTAGTGCCTATCTAACCATCTCTTACCCATGTTGGCAGAATGTGTCATGGTTGCTTGGAATGACGACATATATATGTGATTATTTTGATTTGAGATATTTTACTTAAACGAATGGTTAAATACATGTGTACGCTTTCATTTAGTTGAAAAAATGTGTACGCTTACATTAGTTACGGCACCTTTTTTTTCAAAAAAAATATATATAATTTATTGTTTAATATGCATTCTTTACCTATATATTACAGGAATATTATAAACAAATTACTTTCATTCACGTTAAATTAATGCAAGGCATAAATGGTTGAAGTTAAGCACGTATAAGATAAATTGTAATGTTAACTTATATGGTTTAGCTACAAATAGAGTTCTTATTGTTTTGAATAGGAATAATAAAAAAAAGAGTTCACGTATTCAATATATAGCGCTATATACAATAGAATCAAGTACGGAATTTATTTGAAAAGTATCGGGAATCTATTACAACCCTTCACGATAAATCGTAAGATTTTCTCATATAGGGTAAGTTCCGAGTTATCGGACGGTTCCACATTTTCGATCATATAAAAATTATATTTTTATGTTTTTAAAATAATAATATCATATACATTCAGGTAAAAGTTGAATAAAAATTAATAAAATAGAATTTATTATATCGTTTTTTTTTATACGATCGTAAATGTGGAACATTCCGATAACTCGAAACTTACCCTACATTCCAATATTAATACAGTTTTTTAAATACTTTAACATTTTGTAATGTATATCATTATGTTCCACCTTACTTACTTATTTATTCTATAGCTACTCTAATTAACAGGAAAAATACAAACCATTTTAACTCGTTAAATCTAACCATAACAAACACAAACATTAATTGTTAACAAACATTGAGTAACTGAAATGTTGTTCAGACTCGTTTTCAATTTTTACATCAAAATTGGCAGTAATAATAACGGCAAACCTGGAAAGAATATATTCTGAACATCCAATGTTATTGACTATACATAAATAGATTAGTATCGAAAGTTTCAGACTATTTTCTTACACTAAATAACTGAATAATAACTCACTAAATAACAGCTCACAATAATATTTCCTACTATCGTAATTTTGCTTTTATATAAAGCTTATTTTGCTTTAAAATCACGGTGAATAAAAATGATAAAAATGATAGTATACGTGCATTGGGTAGACACGCAATGTTGTATAGCTATTTTAATGCAATGTTGTATAGCTACATTTTAATGCAATGTTGTATAGCTACATTTTAATGCAATGTTGTATAGCTACATTTTAATGCAATGTTGTATAGCTACATTTTAATGCAATGTTGTATAGCTACATTTTAATGCAATGTTGTATAGCTACATTTTAATGCAATGTTGTATAGCTACATTTTAATGCAATGTTTTTTCTATTATAATGCATTATTCCACACATTTTAATGCATTGTTTTTTCTATTATAATGCATTATTCCACACATTTTAATGCATTGTTTTTTCTATTATAATGCATTATTCCACACATTCTAATGCAGTGTTCACAACACAGAAAGATTAGCTTCATTCATCACTGTCACTTCTAAACAAACTCTTGCTTTTTTTATAATTAGTACTTTAAAATAAGATACTCTTTACTTTACATAGGCGAAAAATGTATAATGTTATATAAGGTAAATTTTTAGCATAATTTACAGTAAAATATAATCATAAATTACGGTAAAATATAATCATAATTTAAGGTAAAATAAAATCTACATAAAATCTATAGTCTAGCAGTATATTATATCTATGTAAGTTCCGAATTATCGGTCAGTTCCCCATTTTCGGGCATATAAGAAAAACGATAATAATAATTATTTACTTTTTAGTTTAGTTACAGATACCAACTAAAATAATAAGTAAATAATTATTATTATATCGTTTTTCTTATATGCCCGAAAATGGGGAACTGACCGATAATTCGGAACTTACCCTATGTACAAACAAATATTGACTTTAGTGAAGATAATTAATTGATCTATGGGGAAACCATTAATCACATCATCATTTTGTACTCTAATTCAACTGCAAAAGGTTACAATATGTTGTTTATGCAATTAGATCAATATTTGCAGTGGTATCTCGTAACACTATTTTTTAGCAACATGTATATCATTAGAGCTCTAATTAAACAGAATAAAAATTTAATTGCCTGCAAACTGTAGAGATTCACTGCTATTTTAAAATTAAAAGAAACCTCCCTATTAATCAATCATATGTACAGTCAGAGAAAAGAGTATATCAGGTGATTAGATTATCCACACTGTAGTAATTTCATATTAAAAGTTTTTTTTTACTAATTGTTATATATTTTAAAATTGGTATCTACGACCATAAAATGAAAAGAAAAGGTAGACAAGTGTGATAATTATGTGAAATTAGAATAATGTAGTGACTCTTTTATCTGATAGTACATAAATTAAAATATACGGTTAATTTACTAGCATTTTTCAATACTTGTAAAGATTATTTATAAATAAATCTATAAAACCCATAGCTTCGCGTTAACTCAAGCAGTAACATTCAAATGAATTAATATTAGGACAATAATATTAATTAACTAACCCTACCAAGAAATGTACCAGACTGTTTTTTAAGATCGTGGCACATTTAGTTTCCTTCACGGTAATTATTTTTCTCTAAACACCAAGACTTCACGCTAATTAGCCTAAGTATACCTGTTCACCTGTAACTAATAATTTATGCCGTAACTTACCATATTAGTGTCATATTTTACCATATTGGTGTATAATTTACCATAAAAAGTAAACGGCCGCGTGTACCATCTTTGATAGAAATAAGGAAATTGTTTATTAATTATTTCTAAGGATTTCAAAACTTACTAATTTTATGGTGATTTTTGTTTATACATATATTCAGGAGTGTAAAAACATTGATTTTTTTATCGAAAATACAATATGAAAAAGTGTAATATAGAATTAATAATAAAATAAAAGTTTAGTGAATAAATTTTCAACACGAGAAAGATGAAGTTTTAGAAAAATATTACAGGTAAATGAAAAATAGCTTTGTTGGGAATTGTATAATAGTAATTTTATCAATTAGTAATTTTAAAGAAACATGACTTACAAGGCGTATTCAAAGCACATTTGGTACTTCTAATTTAATTTTTATTGCAATAATTTAATTTAGTGTGGGTTTAACGTCTGCTTCGGATGTAAAGGCCATCTCTCTGACGTCAAAAGGAAATTGAATAGAAATGACTGGAAGAAGTAGTCTCAAGTTTATGGATGCAGAAAAGCTACTCCGTGAATGCAGTCACTTACTGAGGAATGTGACTAAAAAGTGACACAACCACCGGAGGCAACAATCACGAATGGAAGAGGAAAATGAAGAGGTGATAGTAAATAAGGCCTATAAGTGCTTTATTAACTATGAATGGACCACAAAAATTCAAAGACATCTTAGTTGAAGAACATAACCCAAGCACTACCCTACAAAAATCTAACTAGCGTTAAAAAATGGATGAACATGGTAAAATACAATAGTTTATGAGTGTAAATTATTTATTTGTTGAAATTTATTTTGCTCCCTACATAAAACATAGTTAACTGAAAAAATATTGTAAAAGCTACTATTGAAATAACAGTTTTAGCTTTTTCAGTTTTCTGTACCTGTGAAGTTTTTTTACGTTAAAATATTTACGCTGTAGACAGGATTCGAACCTGTGCGGGCAGAGCCCAATGGATTTCAAGTCCATCTCCTTAACCACTCGGACACCACAGCTATGATTTACAAACTGGAAAATTTATTCATACATAAACAAATAGCTGAATAAACAAAGTTTTTTGTAATCGAAAATAGAAAGATACAATCTCAAATTGAACGAAGAATATGTACATATAAAATATATAAAAATTTACCATCAAATTCATAGAAACTATTTCCATATACTATAGTTTCTTTTAAATAATGTATATGGAAATACTGTAATTAAGTACATGGGGATATAGCTCAGTGGTAGAGCATTCGACTGCAGATCGAGAGGTCCCCGGTTCAAACCCGGGTGTCCCCTAGAGTTTTAAGTAAAATTGAAACAAAAAAAAATTAAATATAAAATGGAAAATTCACAATAAAAAGTTCATTCACCCAGTAAAATGCATACATTAGAGGTCAAACATAGCTTCTTAATATATTTTAGTTAGATAGACTCACGGATGGAAGAGGAAAATGAAGAGGGGATAGTAAATGAAGCCTACGAGTCTACCTAACACAGAATCTAAGACCTCGTAGTTGAAGAGCACAACCCTAGCGCTGTCATTTAATTCAATAACAAAAGTTGAGAACCTTAACTGATCTATTGAAATTTAATGCTAATACTTTATAATGAATTTTACTTCTATTTCTCAATCTGCAGGGTTATAGAACCTGTACTTCTTTGTCTGATGGTACATAGATAGGAAATAGAAATAGGTAAGGTTACACACTTTCTAGCACTTATAAGTAATTCATTAGAATGTTTATTTTAACCATTGATTTAATTGGTCACACTTCGTTGATATCAACCAACATCATTTCATCTCACTTAGAACTGACTTTTTTAATGCTTAAAATAATGAAATAATGACGAGTTACAGAGGAATAATAATTAAATGAACCAATTCACTTCACAGTTTATTTTAAAACATGTAGACAACTTTTAATAGATTGATAAAATTGACTGTAGATGCCTGATTTGAAGTTTCTAAAATATATTCAAATAAAATAATTCGGTATGAAATTTAAATAGAAACAAATTTATTCGTTATCCTCTAAACTACACAAATACCTTGTATAATACACAAATACCTTGTTTAATACACAGATACCTTGTATAATACATAGATACCTTGTATAATACACAGATACCTTGTATAATACACAGATACCTTGTATAATACACAGATACCTTGTATAATACACAGATACCTTGTATAATACACAGATACCTTGTATAATACACAGATACCTTGTATAATACACAGATACCTTGTATAATACATAAATACCTTGTATAATACACAGATACCTTGTATACTACACAAATACCTTGTATAATAAACAGATACCTTGTATACTACACAAATAACTTTGTACACTACACAAATACCTTGTATACTACACAAATACCTTGTATACTACACAAATAACTTTGTATACTACACAAATACCTTGTATACTACACAAATAACTTTGTATACTACACAAATACCTTGTATACTACACAAATAACTTTGTATACTACACAAATACCTTGTATACTACACATAAACTTTGTATACTACACAAATACCTTGTATACTACACAAATAACTTTGTATACTACACAAATACCTTGTATACTACACAAATAACTTTGTATACTACACAAATACCTTGTATACTACACAAATACCTTGTATACTACACAAATACCTTGTATACTACACAAATACCTCAAGTCAAGTACACAGATGCTAGAATAGTTATCGTTAGCTTCAATATACGCCTCACCCATCACACTCGTTTCGATTCATTCTGATTTGTTAGTGTAAGAGTGTCTGTCACGCTGACTCAGTCCTCTATGTCATGCTAATCAGTACCTCATGCTACACACCACTCTGTCATGCTACCGTGACAGCTAGTGTACACACACTACCACTAACACAAACAAAATAACATTCTGAAATAGACCCTGTGAAATAAATAAGGAATAGTTACGATTTATCGGACTGTTCCACATTTTCGGTCATGTGAGATAAACGGATAAAATTATTATTTAGCATTTATTCTATAAGAATTACGAAGATGCACAGGGTAAGTTACGAGTTATTGGATAGTTCCACATTGTCGATCATATAAGAAAAAAAAATATTTTGACTGCATTCACAGTTTCACGGAGTGGTTTTTCTGCATCTAAAAATGGATTTATTTCAAAATACATTGTACTTAATTTCATCTTGAAGTCAGCGATATGGTTTTTTGGTTCTGAATTATATGTAAAACAAATCCAACTGAATTATGTTATATATGGAATATACCGTGGCCGGTAAATTCTACCGTGGAAAGTTCCCCCGCGGAAAGTTCCACCAGGAAGATCCCACCGCGGAAGATTCCACCATTTTGAAAAAAAAAATATACAAATAAACAGGATAAATAAACAGTTTATTTTAAAATGTATTTCTAAGTCTAGGTAATTGATAATTACAAATAAATAAAACAATTAATAATCCATCATATGGGCATTAAATATTTTAATAATGACAGACTATGACGCTGGTATTGAAACACCAACCTGTGGCAACACTTCTAAATTAAGCTTTTTGAATCTATCAACAGAAACACTTAAGTTCAGATTTTAATGTTTGATACAAAAATAAAAAAAATTATGTTTCATTATTGAAAAAGTTAATATTAAACAGCAATATGTATGACAAGCATGTTTTTAATGTCTATTTCTTTAGAGTCAATTTAAATCAGTGACCTGCTGAACCACATTTATATTAAGATATTGCATATCAAAAGAAACTTTGTTCGTGTTATGATGTATATATCTTATGTGAGTTTTGAATTTATGATTTTTATTCGTATGTCTGTGGTTTCAGGTCGAAGCTAGTTAATGTACCGCAATTTACCTGTTTAACTCTATTTTCAAAATTTAGTTGAAACGCATCATATTTAAATTTTATTTCGTAATAGTTTCAAATGAGATCATTAAACAGCTACAGAAAGTTTCAGCTTTGTAATTTTTCTTTTTATATTAAAATATATCGATACTAATTAAACATTTTATTTCAGTACGTGTCAAATTCAATAATTCCACCTTTTATCGTCGCTGATTTAAATTGAAATATATATTAGTAAATTTAAAACTTGAGTGATAGATAATATACATAAAATACAATTTATGTTACAAACAAAATATTATCCACAATTTCAGTTTAATTAAAGGAGAATCAAACGGAATCTAAATTGTTGGTCGCTGCAAGGGGCAGTGGAACTTTATTGTTGAAATTCCACGATTTAAATTTTAATGAAAATTTAATTGATTCATATTTAAAAGATCGGTTGATCTGTCTATCATTTCGTATGTTCGCCTTAGCTTATCTCGTAGTTCTTGACTTAACATAACATATTCATATAATTTCTTAAATTTCTAACTAATGAAATGTTGTTTGGTTACCAAAAATAAATTCTTTAAATCAGTTAATATTAAATGTTATACCATCTGTAAATGAAATCCAATATTATGCAGTGGAATCTTCCGTGGAGGAATTTTCCGGCGATGGAATATTCCGTGGTGGAACTTACCAGCGGTGGAAGTTACCTGGTGGAATTTTCCGCGGGGGAATTTACCTAGAACCGAATATACTTATAGAGCATTAAGGTTTAGTTATGGATTATGTTTCACTTCGCTAGATTTGGCAAAAAGCATGTTCTAAATATACAGAATGCAATGATTTTTAAATATAGCCAAAATTGAGTAGAAAAATGATATTAACAAATATTCCTATATTTTGAAAAAAAAATTATATTAAACTCCAAATGCACAGTTATTTAAAATGTGAACAATTTCTTTTACGACATTTTGTATATATTCTTTAACTCATATATTTAGATACCTCCTCAAAATTAGGATCTGATTGAATTATAATTATTTATTCAAAATTTCTTTTAAAAATGTAAACAAAAATTGAAAATATTAATACCGACAAATAACAGAGACTGTGGTAAAAATGGTCAATTAACAGTTAACAATTTGCTACTTGTCCATTCTTTACACTTAGTACATAACTATGTATGGTTAGTACATAACTATGTATGGTTAGTATATAACTATATATGGTTAGTATATAACTATATATGGTTAGTTAGTGTTTAATGCGGTACCTTACAAGTTACAATAATTACCTCATTGATGATAGATTTAGGAAATATTAAGTATATAACTCTTTACAAATCAGTATATAGTAATAACCGGTTAATGTCACACACTACTATACATAGTAAACGAATTATAGGACAGATCCACATTCTCGAGAAAAATAACGAGTAATAATGTTGAAGTATATTTTTTCTGATCGAAAATGAGGAACTGTCCGATAATTCATAACATACCTCTTTCGCTCAACTAGGTAAAGCTAATAGAAATCTAATACCCCTTTCACGAACATCCAACCAATGAGTCATATATATTTCCATGTTTTGTAGCGTGGGCAGCAAGTATAGACACACCCAGAGCACATCTTCAGGTCTGTCGGATTAGTACTATTGATGGGGACTATAGTTAGGGAATTTCTATATTACTGCATGAGCACATCAAGTGACTGACAAGTGATAGTGATGTGTAGGTGATACATAGTATCATCTACCTCTATATACTGGATCATCTAATTTCAAGTCATCATCTACCTCTACTTGATCATATATGTACTTCTAAGTAAATCATCGACTTCTACTTCATCATCTTCCATGTTGTAGGTATTATTGTTGGATATCTAGAAAATCAGTAATCTAGAAAATCAATATCTAGATAACTATCGAATAACGATATCTAGATAACTATCGATATAAAGAGAACTATATTACGTGCACTCGGTAGAGCGCATACCTTCGCCACCGCTTTGACTCGTTCACTCCCAAAATCTAATAAACTGGTAACTGGTAACCCAACAAATTTCAGACCCTTTGGTTGAATACTTTTTGTGTTAACGAGATATAAATGGTCTTGACCTTGATCTTTGACCAGATCACCTCCCAAAATCTAACAAAATGGTTCCTACATATTGACAAATCGTCCCACCATGTTTCATGCAATATGGTTCAATACTTTTTGAGTGATTATGACCATGACCTTGACCTTTGACCGAGTCGTTCCCAAAATTCTATCAGAAGATCATCAATCGTCTCACCGAATTTCAGCCAATTTGGTTAAAAACTTTTTCAGTTAAGCGAATAACAAGATGATGAATAAATAAATAAATAAATGGCGGGTAGTATATAAACTTCCGCAAATTTGCGAAGGTAACTATCGATTTATAAATATTAGATAATCACCGATAATCACTATCGATATCTAGATAACTATCAATATCAAGCTACCTAACATTATCTAGATAACTACACTATATCTAGATAACTACACTATATCTAGATAACTACACTATATCTAGATAACTTCACTATACCTAGATAACTACACTATACCTAGATAACTACACTATACCTAGATAACTACACTATACCTAGATAACTACACTATACCTAGATAACTACACTA
The DNA here is from genome assembly GCA_947561585.1 of Caprella mutica. Lineage (NCBI taxonomy): Eukaryota > Metazoa > Arthropoda > Malacostraca > Amphipoda > Caprellidae > Caprella > Caprella mutica. The sequence continues at coordinate 4,123 of CANNZV010005692.1, read as the reverse complement.
TACCTAGATAACTACACTATACCTAGATAACTACACTATACCTAGATAACTACACTATACCTAGATAACTACACTATACCTAGATAACTACACTATACCTAGATAACTACACTATACCTAGATAACTACACTATACCTAGATAACTACACTATACCTAGATAACTACACTATACCTAGATAACTACACTATACCTAGATAACTACACTATACCTAGATAACTATACTATACCTAGATAACTACACTATACCTAGATAACTACACTATACCTAGATAACTACACTATACCTAGATAACTACACTATACCTAGATAACTACACGATATTGATATCACTTACCACTGGCCTGATACACACTAAGGAGCATTAGGTAGATATTACCATAGTGCGGTCCTTCTTCAAAGCAATACCACTAATAATGCATGTATTGCCATGACCTTTACTGTGTTTCTTATTGGTTATGTAGAAATGATATTGGATGTGGTGCATGGAATATATCTTTGATTCTTACCTATATACAGTATACGGTATACTGTTAATGGAATTGTGTATATATAGTATATGTAAGTATGTATAAATGTTTAATATATGTATAATAGTTCTAAATCTATTTTAAAAAAATTAGAAACAATAATCTCGATTTTGCTCGAATTATAACAATAAAATAATTGTCTAATGTACATAGATAACACGAAAAGATATTCTACATGCGGGCTTGAAATATTTATTTATTGTACTTTTCCTTTTAACCTTTGTATTTGTTTCAATAATATTTTATCATAATTAAATCGAAAACTTTACTAAGATGTATGTAGGAAATAACCAAGATGACATCAACTCAATATTAATGTAATAATTTGTAGAGACAACATTGATTGATGTAGCACATCAAAAGTTGCATCAATAATATAGTAATCGATTAATAACTTCAGTTTAAAATGAAAAATAAAGCATTAATAAATTAACAAAGTCCCAAGAGGCAACTTCATTGTAACTTAAAAGAAATCATTTCAATAGAAAACGCATTTGTTAATTAAATTATAATCTGGCGTTCATTTCTTTTTATTAAAGCAAAAGTGATTGTTTGAAAATAAATTAAATAATTAACTGAAACATTAAAACCTTTCAATTTAATAAATTGTTACATATGTAATATAAATAATGGATATATAATATTTGTAATCTTTTCATGCCGTTCTATCTTATAGAATCGAACAACCTTAGCAGATTTATATTTAATTTTATAAATTAAATCCATATAAATTTAATAACATATTCATCCTATATTTTGCCACAATCTCACTAGTAGGCACCTCTTCTATACACTCCAGAGAAAGAACAAGAATGTCGTAATGTAATTAAAATAAGAGTATTTTATAATACCACCAAAGCTATCAGCCACGAGTAAAATAATAGAAAAAAAGTGACACATTTCATATCCAGCCATCCACTCAATTATAAATAATATTAGATATTTCTCCTCATATTTAATGATCAAATGATTATTTTGTCAAATGCAGCCCCGAGGATTATTATTGAGTCTTTTTCCAGATAAAATGGGTGCCTATACCTTCACAACATTTTAAATAAGAGACTGGAGTTCATTTCAATGAGGTTAGACAATTGTGTCACAATGAAGGCCAAATGTACGGTAGACTTCTTGTTTATAAAATTATTTAGCAAAATAAAAATGTAGATAAAAATACCAAATGAAGAATATATGTAACAATCCAAAGGAATTTATATTCGTGTAGTTCTATTCTATGTAAGTATATATGACGTTATACTTCGTACACACTATCAAAAACTTTGTTATACTGTTTGTCAAATGCCCCGTACACACTGTCAAACACTTCATCAAACTGTTTGTCTAATGCCCCGTACACACTGTCAAACACTTCATCAAACTGTTTGTCTAATGCCCCGTACACACAGTCAAACACTTCATCAAACTGTTTGTCTAATGCCCCGTACACACTGTCAAACACTTTGTCAAACTGTTTGTCTAATGCCCCGTACACACTGTCAAACACTTCATCAAACTGTTTGACTAATGCCCCGTACACACTGTCAAACACTTCATCAAACTGTTTGACTAATGTCCCGTACACACTGTCAAACACTTCATCAAACTGTTTGACTAATGCCCCGTACACACTGTCAAACACTTCATCAAACTGTTTGTCTAATGCCCCGTACACACTGTCAAACACTTCATCAAACTGTTTGTCTAAATGCCCCGTACACACTGTCAAACACTTCGTCAAACTGTTTGTCTAATGTCCCGTACACACTGTCAAACACTTCATCAAACTGTTTGACTAATACCCCGTACACACTGTCAAACACTTCATCAAACTGTTTGACTAATACCCCGTACACACTATCAAACACTTCGTCAAACTGTTTTTCTAATGCCCCGTACACACTGTCAAACATTTCATCAAACTGTTTGTCTAATGCCCCGTACACACTGTCAAACACTTCATCAAACTGTTTTCTAATGCCCCGTACACACTGTCAAACACTTCGTCAAACTGTTTTTCTAATGCCCCGTACACACTGTCAAACACTTCAAACTGTTTTTCTAATGCCCCGTACACACTGTCAAACACTTCATCAAACTGTTTGTCTAATTCTCCGTACACACTGTCAAACACTTCGTCAAACTGTTTTTTATAATTTCCCGTACACACTGTCAAACACTTCATGATTGTATAATTAATCACATATAAAATAATATAACTTCATACGGTTTTACAAACAATCTTGTACCTCTTCCTTGATTTCCATGTTTGACAACACTCAAACTGAACAGCTTTTAACCGGTTTAAGGAAGTGTTTGACAGTGTGTAGCTAGTACAGCGGTACAGACACTTGCCAAAATAGTGCCTGTACTTTCATGGGGATATAGCTCAGTGGTAGAGCATTCGACTGCAGATCGAGAGGTCCCCGGTTCAAACCCGGGTGTCCCCTAACTTTTTTCAACATTTTAAAGTTAACCCCTTAAGCTGATGATGTTAATCTGTTATTTAGTTAAATGAAAACAGTTGGTTTCGATGAAATTGATAAAGAGTTAAACAAGTTGGAATGTATATAAGGTAAGTTACGAATTATCGGTCAGTTTCACATCTCCGGTCATACTAGAAAATTCTATATAATATAATTATTTTTATTGGTATCATCATGGATACCAATTACAATTAAGATATAATAAAAAAATATGATATAGTTTTTTCTTATATGACCGAAGATATGGAACTGACCAATAATTCGTAAAAACCCTAATATATGAAGCTACAGATTTGGTGTTTAATTTTAAATTACTATGCAAATTACAAAGTTATGCCTGTCAAAATGAAGGAGAAAGGCCTATATATAATTAAGATTTAACGGGTTAAATCATGCGGAAGTTGTGTATGCAGAATAATAATAAATTTATCTGATGATGAATTTATATCTAGATTAGGAGAAAAATCTTCACAAATTAATAAATCTTTCATATAAACAAAGTTATGTAACTTATAGTAGGGTAAGTACCGAGTTACCGAACAGTTCCACATTTTCGATCAAATAAGAAATAAGTATAAAACAATTTAGATTAAAGTTAAATAATAATAATTACATAGCTAGTTTTTATATATACGATTGAGAACGTGGAACTGTCCAATAACTAGTAACTTACCCTGAATAAAAGTGTCATCATACAATCTATTTTACACTGTATATGATTATATACGTGAGATATAAAATAATATATAAAGACATAGAAATTAATGTACTATTAATAGCATATAATGTACAAATATCTCTTACCTTTTAGCTACTAAAAATTAGCAACTGCTATTTGTACTGTATGGCAATAAAAAGAATGGAACAGGTATAATGTGGTGAAACGAATTAGTTTCTCATAAGTTATTTAACTGATAGTAAATATAAAATAACAAATAGTAAGAGATAACACATTGTATTACTTAGCTGATAGTACATTATAAATTATTATGTTATTACAATTTCAATCATTTGAACGCCTATATCAAAGCAATTTGACAGTCAATAGATAGAGTATGATTTGACGATAATAGTTCAGTGATGATAGTAGTTGTACAGTGATGATAGTAGT
>CANNZV010005691.1:0-24378 GCA_947561585.1 Caprella mutica | reverse complement strand
TTAATCAGTATTGAATAATTGTATATATCATGCATACTATTATTTGTATACTAGACTACATCCCATACAAGAAGGATCTTTTCATTGGATATTACTGGAATATTTCAGGAAATATCCATCCCCAGTTAAAATTCGGTGCAGGATAGGGGCAGCGGGTGGGGCGCGCAGGGCCGGCATCATGGCAGGCAGAAGGCCGCGATAGGGCCGCGACAGAGCATTTTTGTCCGCTTTTGGGGACCTCATTCTACGTCCCCCTACTGCACTGAACTACACTGGGGCGCTACCCTAAACTGCAGACACACGCGTCCTAACTACTAATGAGCGACCGCGTAGCGTCCGTGGCCACGCGTGAAACACTAGAGAAAAATACCCTCATGGCAGATATTGACTGCGCCAATACTGCGCTGAATATGAACACACATATTCATACTATAAAATATGACGCGTTTAACGCATATATACTTCATATTATGAATGTGACGTTATTCGGCAGTAATATTCCAGTCAATATCTACCATGAGGGTAAAAAATGATCAAGTCTAAATAGCTATTTGAATTAATGTGATTGACGTTTCAAGTTAGGGAAAAATTTATTTAGTAGGGGTTAAATGTCTTTTTTAGAAAAAAAGGCCATATCGTTTAGCTACATCAAAAGGAAATTAAATGAAAGGGACTGGAAGAATCAGTCAGAAAGAAAAGTGGCTCTACATATAAACAATGTCACCTGCCACCCGTCAGTGACAATACTAATGACTGAAAAAAAAGCTTCTCCGTGAATGCTGTCACTTACCAAGGATTGTGACGAAAAGAGTCACAAGCACCTGTGGTGATGGTGGATGGAAGAAGGAGATGATGGGAAATGAAGACTTCCTAATACAAAAATCTAAGACCTCGCAGGTTGATGAATATAACTTTGCGCTATTCTCCAAAACTGCAAGTAGCGTTAATAAAAATAAACATGGTAAAATAATACATTCCAAATTAGCTACAACAGTTCAGGGCTGAAGGGACACCATCTCCTTTACCATTTACGATATAATAGACTGTAAAGAGTAGTGGTGAGGTTATAAAAGTGAAGTAGATAGCTTTAAATTCATTTATTGGTAAGCAAACTAAAGCTATACATTGTAAATCTTACTTATATATTTTTCCTGTCTAACTGATTGTCAAAGTCTGTGAAATGAGTACCACTTGTTACTAATAATAAAAAATGTAACCATACTTACAAATATAAATTGGGAGAAGAGTAAGAGATTAGGTCGCCAACTTTGATAACGCGTTCCTCGGGGGTGTAGGTCATAAGCACCCCCCCTCCCCCCGATTACGAGCCATCTGTTTTTAATCCTTATTTATTTACCTATATTATTGAATCCCCCTGACCCCCTGCCAGGTCATTAATCAATCATTAAGTGTGCAGTACAACAAACTAGTGAAACTACATTAGCAACTCTCAGTTATTTCTATCCAAGTACATAGTTCTTCATTTGTTTAACTATGTAAATAAGGATTAAACAACAGGGAGGGGGGGGGGCTCGTGACCAGGGGGGCTCATGATCTGGGGGGGCTCATGACCAGGGGTTGCTCATGACCTGGGGGGCTCATGACCTGGGGGGGGGGGGGGCTCATGACCGTGCTTAGGTGTGGGAGCGTATGCCCCTTCCTCTATGTCCATCCCAATCGTCAGAATTCTATAGAGGCTCATGACATGGGGAGCTCATGACCGTGCTCAGGTGTGGGAGCGTATGCCCCTTCCTCTATGTCCATCCCAATCGCCAGAATTCTATATGGATATTCCAATGGTTTTATGAACTGGTTTGAAATCGGGTCCGGACAGTGTTTCTGAAAATTGAAACGAACATTATAAACAATTCACTGAATAATTACATTTCGTGCTTATAATAGTAAATTTATGTTCAACTAGACAGCTGATATTGCTGTAATTAATCAACAGATGAATAAAAATACATACTTCGAAACTAACTAGGCACACTGTAGTTCAAAACTAGGCACACTGTAGTTCAAAACTAGGCACACTGTAGTTCAAAACTAGGCACACTGTAGTTCAAAACTAGGCACACTGTAGTTCAAAACTAGGCACACTGTAGTTCAAAACTAGGCACACTGTAGTTCAAAACTAGGCACACTGTAGTTCAAAACTAGGCACACTGTAGTTCAAAACTAGGCACACTGTAGTTCAAAACTAGGCACACTGTAGTTCAAAACTAGGCACACTGTAGTTCAAAACTAGGCACACTGTAGTTCAAAACTAGGCACACTGTAGTTCAAAACTAGGCACACTGTAGATCAAAACTAGGCACACTGTAGTTCAAAACTAGGCACACTGTAGTTCAAAACTAGGCACACTGTAGTTCAAAACTAGGCACACTGTAGTTCAAAACTAGGCACACTGTAGTTCAAAACTAGGCACACTGTAGTTCAAAACTAGGCACACTGTAGTTCAAAACTAGGCACACTGTAGTTCAAAACTAGGCACACTGTAGTTCAAAACTAGGCACACTGTAGTTCAAAACTAGGCACACTGTAGTTCAAAACTAGGCACACTGTAGTTCAAAACTAGGCACACTGTAGTTCAAAACTAGGCACACTGTACTTCAAAACTAGGCACACTGTAGTTCAAAACTAGGTACACTGTAGTTCAAAACTAGGTACACTTTAGCTAATTGCAATAACACAAAAATAATATAACAAATGAAATTTATAGCTATTACACTGAGCAAGTAACACTTGTGAATATCATGCTTTAAAAAAAAACTGGTATTGGACTTGGTACTGGTATCATTTAACAATATGGTATCGGTGCATCTTTAGTAAATTCCATTGTATCAATTATTTTATTTAAGATTGAAAAGAGAGCTGAACTTACCTAATACTTCATATTGAATAGCATCATGTCCTCTTCATCATCTAAAGACATGTTATAGTTTGAACTGAATATCCTTGATTGTTTGATACATACAAAATTTCTTAAAAATAGTTTCCTTTTGGAATGTGTTGAATAATTATAATCCTGAAAAGAAAAACAAAAGTTTTGACATATATAACAAACAAATTCATGAACATATATAAAAATAGCCTAGTTAGTAACAATATCCAGAGGGAGGAATACAGATTATCATAAACAAACTCACAATTTGAGTTAGCTATGTATAATTTTTTAATAATGATCACACTGTATAAATATGAAAATTAACATAAGAACATAGGTAGATAATTGATAGAACACCAGTTATCTAAATAAATAGGAGTGAGATTAGCCACTTCCATACTATGCAAATTTCTATTTAATGTCCTAAACATTATTGAGTTTTAGCATGACAATATTGGAAAAAAATGCTTTAAATTCAAATATCTATCAAAGTTTCTTGGATTATCTGACCATTTGAGATACTTTGTAAAATATCTCATTGGTCAAAGGACTCAAAACAATGACACTGGTGAATGAGCAAGGATTTTGACTCTGAATAATATAGTATATAATAACCACCCAGCATCATCTTTTTAAATATGGCCATCATGATCAAATAACGGAACCATCTCTGAACTATGACTTAAGCACTATTTTTCTACTCAATGCATTAGTTTAAGTTGTAACAGGAGAGTGCACTTAAAATTCTACACATGTTGCTAATAGAAGAATAGACAAGATAATTAAATAGAGGTGTAACAGGTGTGAAAAAAAAGTGTCGTGTGTACCTTGCGTCAAAAGAAAGTCACCTCCTGCGTCAAAAAATAGTCACCTCCAGCGTCAAAAGAAAGTCACCTCCAGCGTCAAAAGAAAGTCACCTCCTGCGTCAAAAGAAAGTCACCTCCTGCGTCAAAAGAAAGTCACCTCCTGCGTCAAAAGAAAGTCACCTCCAGCGTCAAAAGAAAGTCACCTCCTGCGTCAAAAGAAAGTCACCTTCTGCGTCAAAAGAAAGTCACCTCCTGCGTCAAAAGAAAGTCACCTCCTGCGTCAAAAGAAAGTCACCTCCAGCGTCAAATGAAAGTCACCTCCTGCGTCAAAAGAAAGTCACCTCCTGCGTCAAAAGAAAGTCACCTCCTGCGTCAAAAGAAAGTCACCTCCTGCGTCACAAGAAAGTCACCTCCTGCGTCAAAAGAAAGTCACCTCCTGCGTCAAAAGAAAGTCACCTCCTGCGTCAAAAGAAAGTCACCTCCTGCGTCAAAAGAAAGTCACCTCCTGCGTCAAAAGAAAGTCACCTCCTGCGTCAAAAGAAAGTCACCTCCTGCGTCAAAAGAAAGTCACCTCCTGCGTCAAAAGAAAGTCACCTCCTGCGTCAAAAGAAAGTCACCTCCTGCGTCAAAAGAAAGTCACCTCCTGCGTCAAAAAATAGTCACCTCCTGCGTCAAAAAATAGTCACCTCCTGCGTCAAAAAATAGTCACCTCCTGCGTCAAAAAATAGTCACCTCCTACGTCAAAAAATAGTCACCTCCTGCGTCAAAAAATAGTCACCTCCTGCGTCAAAAAATAGTCACCTCCTGCGTCAAAAAATAGTCACCTCCTGCGTCAAAAGAAAGTCACCTCCTGCGTCAAAAAATAGTCACCTCCTGCGTCAAAAAATAGTCACCTCCTGCGTCAAAAAATAGTCACCTCCTGCGTCAAAAAATAGTCACCTCCTACGTCAAAAAATAGTCACCTCCTGCGTCAAAAAATAGTCACCTCCTGCGTCAAAAAATAGTCACCTCCTGCGTCAAAAAATAGTCACCTCCTGCGTCAAAAAATAGTCACCTCCTGCGTCAAAAAATAGTCACCTCCTGCGTCAAAAAATAGTCACCTCCTACGTCAAAAAATAGTCACCTCCTGCGTCCATGGGAACATAGGAATTAATTCAAAATTTTAACCCAATTAGACATATCTGAATTTTAACCTCTTGAAATTTAAGCCAATTAATTGGCTTTAACTGACATACTCTGTAACCCAGTCTGCAAAAGATGCATGAAGTTGTGAAATTTATCCGGTGACTATAATGGCCTTGAAATAAGTGTCCTGAATTATCTGGCGACAATTTCTTTATCAATTCCTATGTTTACATGTAATTATTAGAGAGTGTTTTGAGATTTCTGGCCATTTTAGAGAGAAATTTAAAAATATTTTGGATAGAATTGCTCCAAAAATTGAATATTTGAAGACTGATTGTGCAGGTTTTGCAGACTGGTTTGGAACATGGAAGAAGAGCGACCTCCGTCAAAGAAGAGCGACCTCCGTCAAAGAAGAGCGACCTCCGTCAAAGAAGAGCGACCTCCGTTTAAGAAGAGCGACCTCCGTCAAAGAAGAGCGACCTCCGTCAAAGAAGAGCGACCTCCGTTTAAGAAGAGCGACCTCCGTCAAAGAAGAGCGACCTCCGTCAAAGAAGAGCGACCTCCGTTTAAGAAGAGCGACCTCCGTTTAAGAAGAGCGACCTCCGTCAAAGAAGAGCGACCTCCGTCAAAGAAGAGCGACCTCCGTCAAAGAAAAGCGACCTCCGTCAAAGAAAAGTGACCTCCGTCAGTCAAAGAAAGGTTTCTAGTGAAAGTAACCTAATTTTACTGCTCCATTTATCTAAATTTTAAACTATGTTGACTCTAAATATAGCTAGTGCCAAAATTTACATGAGAATAGGTACCTAAATATATTGAAACTGTCAAGATGCATCTTATATAATCTGAATAATCATCATGCCATGTTCAAGAGACTGGCAGATTGTTAGCCAATTTCAAGCCAAAATTTAAAGATTCTGTGACATGTCAATTTTGGCTCATTTCTTAAAATTTTAGGCCAAATTAACATGGGAACATAGAAATTAAATTAAATCAAAACATTAAGCCAGACTGTAGGAACTGGTAAACTGTTCTCCAAATTTTTTTCTGTTTTGGCTTCTGTTCTCAGTCAAATTAATGCAAATATAGGAGAAAACTAAGGACTGTTCAGACTGTTAATACAGAAAATGTTAAAAATGTCCCATATTCTGTAGACTGGCATTAAGCCAATTAGACATATCTGAGTGTTGACCTTTACAAATGTAACTTATTATGTAAGGCTCAGGGTCAATTAATTGGCATCATCAGATTAACTGGCATATTTTGTATAAAATAATACAGAGATCTCTTTTAATGATTAAAGTAAAATTCAGGTAAATATATATAGCTTGTATAGGTACTAGCCAGTCTGCAGAATATATGACATTTTAAGATTTTCTGTGCAAACAATCAATAATTTCCTCCTACATTTACATGTATTTTACTGAGAACAGAAGTCAAAATGTAGGATATCTTGGAGAACACTTTACCAGTTCCTGCATTTTGGATAGATCATAGGTAAGAATGAATTCAAAACTATTGAAGAAAATTCAATATAACTAGTAGTCAGTCAAGACTCTAGCGACTGCGAATATCTTTCTCTCTGACTCAATTAATGTCCCAGTCTGTATTTTGTGGTAATTTTCACAGACATGTGGAATTTTTTGCCCTTTGAAAATAATGTTCTGGCAAAGTCGGTGGATTTTTATAGCCATTTATTCCAATAATCCTATGTTACCATTAATTTTTGGTGGATAAGTTAGAAAAAAGTTGCTGGATCAGCCAAATTAATAGAAATTTATAGCCTAGTGGATTTTTCAACTTTTAAAAAGTCAAGTGGAATTTTGTGCCCCAAATACAGTCTGGTATAATGCCAAGACTGTATTTCATGGTAAATTCCATCCACTTGTCAGTGGAATTTTTCCCCTTCGAAAATAATATTATACTACTAGTAAAGTCTGTGGATTTTAGCTATTTAGGTATTCCTATGTTAGTATAACTATAACGTTACCAACTTACCATTATTTTTTTTATTTTTGGTGGCTAAGTAAATAAAAAATATTTTGGTGGCATAAAAGTAATTGGAATTTTGTAAACGAAATACAGACTGGTTGTGGATTCACATCATTCAGGTACCATCAGTCCAGTCTGTATTTGGTGCAAAAAATCCCACTGACTTTTTCAAAAAGCTGAAAAAATCCACCATTAATTTCCAGTAATTTGACTGATCCACCAACATTTTCCCAATTTATCCACCAAAAATTAATGGCAACATGAATAAATAGTTGAAAATCCAACGACTTTGCCAGAATATTATTTTGAAAGGGAAAAAAATTCCACCGACATGTCGGTGGAATTCACCACTTAATACAGACTGGCCATCAGTCATAAATTTGAAACAACAAATATCAAATTCACTACATTTCTACATATAGGTACCTATCATAAGTCATCTTTCAATCTACCTATGATCTATCTAATAGAACGTATGGTGGGTGCGCCGTGATCTGGTGCGCCGCTCATCTTTTAGATACGTATCAATATAGGCTATACTGGCGACTTTGTTCACAGTGCACACTTTGAAACATGGCTAAGGTATATAGCTAGGTATCAGAATGTGTGGACGAGTGGACCATTTAAAATAGAAGCCAACTAATTTGCTTAACTGACATCGGTAGTACTCTATAACTAATAACTTGAGTCGCCTGTTGGCTGTGGGTAGCTAGTACATAGATATGTCACAGTGGGAGTAACTTGGACATAGGTTACTTGGAGTACAAGTTACAGTGCATTTCCTGATACCTATGTGCTAGTACATTATACATAGCTAGGTGAAAAATCATTTATTGTCAGATAGATAACTGGTGTCATGAGCAGAGTAGGCACCTAGTTAGGTAGGACTAATAGGACTAATAACTAATAACTTGAGTCGCCTGTTGGCTGTGGGTAGCTAGTACATAGATATGTCACAGTGGGAGTAACTTGGACATAGGCTACTTGGAGTACAAGTTACAGTGCATTTCCTGATACCTATGTGCTAGTACATTATACATAGCTAGGTGAAAAATCATTTATTGTCAGATAGATAACTGGTGTCATGAGCAGAGTAGGCACCTAGTTAGGTAGGACCGTAGTGAATTTCAAAACCCAAAAAGTACAAATTAGCTATACCTAGGCTATATTATATAGCCTAGCATAGCTATTTTTTTTTTTCAATAGGATACAATAACCACTGAACTCTTAAATACTATACACATGATAGATACACAATTCCACTTTCACCAATAAATTAATAACTTGGAACATTAAATCACCACAGAACCTTATTATAAACTAGAAACTATTCAAAATACTGCAGGTTCAATGGTTTTCAATAAAAAAATCCGATATTATTCTTTAGAACGTACAAAATAATTGTTCTATATATTTCGTTTTGCAACCCTGTTTTTAATAATTTCAGTATGGAAATGATTTTATCTTTAAATAATTATTAAGAATGACCGATTTTTTCAATAATGATTTCGTGTTATTTGGTATTCTTGTATTCCAATATACCTATTTAAATGGCGCGGATGAAGAACAAATACATGATTAATGTTATAATAATATTAGTATATAATTTTAACTGGTTAGTTATTGCAATTATTTCACTTATAATATGGAATCGTTGATAGATGAACCAAATTAATTTTCTGTACTAACTATATATATGCAGTATATTGTATGCATTATATACAATATATACATATTGGAGTAAACTTATTAAACTAAGGCCAATGTCAGCTTGTTTATAAGAATGTCATTATATATTCCATATACCTATGATATATTTTATACATTCTCACATGCCAAAAGTTTAATTCGACAAATAATAACCTACATCAGGGTAAATAATTTCCTAATATCTTATAAATTGAAAACATTATATGCAATGGTAGTTTAGTATGCTTATAATTTATCTTTATAAATCATTTTATCTATAATCAAGCATCAGCACTTTGATATTTATGAAAATTATTTAAGAATGTCTCCTGTAACTACGATTCTCAGTCATATGTACGCATGGAAGTACTATTAGAACCTACATGATCGATGTGTGAGTCTGATGAGAGCTGTGTCAGTTCATTCAGTGAAAAGATAAAGAAAAACTGTATTCTGATAAAGCCTGATATCAACATTGTCAGACTTCACTATTGCTTTGATCTTCTATAAGTGTTACTTTAAAAAAAATTAGTGGTTCACTCTGACAAATGAGAAATATAAAAACGCATACAAATTACTCAATGATATCCGTGGTTAAATAAATATTAGGTAAACAATAGATTTAATATAAAACTGAATGAGCCAAACCATAGCTGAGTACCAAGAACAATAGTGATTAATGTTTAATTTATATTAGGGCTATCCACCAATTAATTAACTATAGCTATTATTACCTATTATTAGCTACACTATCGATAAAGAAGTTGTATTTTTGTTCAAATTAATTTGTTGGATTATGATTCATGAGCAATATGTGGTGCTTCAATCTCTGGAAATTTTAGCCAATATTATCGACTATAAACTCTGAAGATTTTCTATGCTCTGTTCTCCAGATTTTTCGGCAGATAATAACGCGTCAAACCTCCACAGATTATCTCGTCCTTATACTGCCGTGGCCTCCGTAGGTCGCGGTAAACATTTGTAGAAAGCAGAGATTATCTGCTGAGCGCTGCTTAGAAATGCTGAGACTACCATAAACTACAGTAAAACGTCCGCTATACTGCACCAAATTTTAACTGGGTCTTGCTCGGGTTTGACTAACTTATTGTTATCTTTGATATATCCCTATATCCTTCCATATTAATTCTGTAAGTTCACTAGGAAGTGAAATAGTACAACAAAGAAGAGCTTACAAGATTCATACCACAAAATAAACAACAACTTCGAAGGATGGAAACCGCTTAATATAATTAAATATTTCAATTCACTTGACTATAATATATAATGAAGAGACTTCTCCATTATATAGGCGTTTGGATTATACATATGTTGTATTATGTGTGTATGATGTTTGTTCTTCTGGATATTTAGATGATATTAATTCTGCCAACTAACAGTGAGTAACATTTCAGTTGAAATTAATTTGTTCATACGGAAGATACGAACCAGGAATCGGTTATGAATATGTCATCTATATTAAGGGGACCGTACTTGGGAAAATCGCATAATTTTATACTTATTTTTATTTCATAAATAACTACCCTGTACTCTTCCAGATGTTTGAGTGAAATATGAGAGCTCTAGGGTCACTATAACCCACTGGGGAAGAAAGAAAGGGAAAGGGCGAGGCGAGGATTGGGGATATGCTAGATGTTTTACACACTCTCTATCAGCCACTAATAATTCGTGATAATTAATTATCTCGCCGTATCTTGTAAAGTACCTCCTACTCAGGTCACAAAGCACAGGTATTGGTTCGCAATTCTGCTCAGTGGCACTCGATATCTCTTAAGGGACCAACCATGGAAAAATCTCAAAATGTTATCATTTTTTAGGGTTAAAAATGTGTAAATATACCATCATAGACATTCAAAATGCTTGAGAAAGATTTTTTCTTCAAATATTGATGTAAAAATAAGTATTTTACACATTTGAATGATATTTCATAACAACTATTTTGCACACATATATTATATTTCCTATTTTTCCTTCACTTATATAATTATTTTCTGTGTTAGATAAAAATCAATTCTATTTTTCTCGTATTTGGACACCCTTAAGATATTTTACATTCAGATCACGATTTACAATGTTTTTCATGTCGCTACGGAACTTCAATTGTTGTTGAGGAGATGAAACACGTCTAACGTCTGTGCCGTAGAGTGGAGCAAAAAACTTTTTTTTTTCGAAAGTAGTGTTTACTGGATCTTTGTTTTCAAAAGATAACTCAGAAAAATGTTTTTTTTTTTTCTGTGACAATTTTCAGAAGTTCATTAAAACAATTTAACATATAGCAGAATACAAAATTTTATATCATAAAAATGTTTTGTTAAGCTCACTCAATATGCAGGGCTTTTTAAATGACTCAATACACAGGGAAGTATTTACATGACTCAATACATAGAGCAGTATATACTAGACTCAATGCACACTATTACACAGGGAAGTATTTAAATGACTCATAAAATATAGCAGTATTTACATGACTCAATACACAGAGCAGTCTTTACTGTCACTGAAGTAACGGGTCACAACAAAACAAATCTAGCGAAATCAGTGAACTTCTGAGGGGAATTATTGTCCCCCTGTGATCGCTTAAAAATTCTAATTCTGCTTAGTTTCTTCTGAAACATTCGAACATTCCTGCCCTTAAATTTTGCAGAAATACAGAAATCTATCAACTAGGATACCAGATAAAATATATTTCTCGTGGAACATTGGCTAAATATTGTAACAATATTTTAACAATATTATCAATATTTTAACACTATTAAGTCAATGCTACATATAACAATATTGGGTTATGTTGCCCCATAAAACATTGTCATGGGTAGAGAACTTAGAGTAGTCTCTATTACTATTCCTGTCCTTCAAATGATTTACATTATCTTTTCTAAGATTTTAAATTAAGCTAATAAGAATTTGACACACGATTGACCGGCGGATCATTTTAACCCGCAAATTATTTTTGACTCGTTGACATTCCTAAGTTAGTACAGTACACCAATATGTATGAATTTAATGACTGTTCATGAATATTCAAGGTCAGTATTCATGAAATTTTTTAAATTTGTTCTTAAAGTATTTGAGGAGTTATTTTAGCATTTACCTGCGAAGCCAAGCGGGTTGTTTTAACCCGCTCTCATACAATTTCATTTTTAATTTAACTTGGGTGCTGCCAAATTGAGATAATGAATTGACAAGTCTAAACAGTGTCGCACAATACTTGTATGATAATAGTTGAGCACTTGCACACTAATATGAAATGAGTGAAATGGTTATGGCTTTAAAAGAGTTCAAGTGAGAGCTGCTTCTGGAGCACCAGCGACTAGGTTAGTGATCAAACTTTTGAGGGCCAGGTTACTAGGGTTAACACTCAAATGTTTTTATACCTATCTTAAAACAATTTGCTACACCAATTCATCAGTTCGTCTATAAATACCTGACTGCAAGGGAATACATAAAAATACAAAAATACGAGACTTGACAAAGTAGGTAGCAACGCTTATTTCCTTTTCATTATGTTAGCTATCGCACTAAACTTCGATCAAGAAGAAAAAGAAAAATAGCCCTCATTAAAATATGAATATATTTTTAACATTTAGTTGAACATGAAGAGCAATTATAAATCATTTCGCTCACTATTCACAAGTAAATAATGCGGCAATAAATCCTGACGGTAGAATGTTTTCTAATGCAGCACATTGTAGTAAGTTGCAATGCAGCACATTACAGTGAGTTGCAATATAGCAAATTACAGTGAGTTGCAATGCAACACATTATTTTGAGCTGCAAAGTAGGTCGTTCTGCAACTCATTACTTCAGTACGGCTCATTATCTCTTAAATCACTAACAAGACTCTCTCTAATAGCAACTCAAAATCTGAATTAATTCCGTTGGGACACTTTATCTCTGCATTGACAGCCAAATGCATTGCTCTCATTGTAAAAAGTTTAAATGAATTATACAAACACAGAGATGTGGTTCGTCCCATAAATAATATATTTGATCAAATTGATCGTAATCAATGGTATCAGTTCCTACTTTTCACGATGAATAAATGCTAGAAAAATGAAATACCATGTATTTTCACATCAATTTTAAACAACTGCAGTCTATCGTCGGAGTTTCCCGATGATGAATTTCAATAATATGATATTTTACGATTAAATAAGATAAATATTTACTAAAATCGATTTTAATTGAGGTATTCATTATTGGTGAGTAATGAACCTAATGAAAAAAATAATTGAAATGTAAAATATTAGGATTAAACCCTACTACATGCATCTGCTACGACCACACCCGTTGGAGCTGGCAATTATATTTATTATCCTAATTCCAATTTCATTCTTGAACACTCATTTGTTTTTAAGCGCAGCAATCAAATTTTATGAAAGTAATCCATTAAATATGTATGACACTCGTTAATTGATGCAGTTTGTCAATGATATTTAAACGGAAGGTGAAAAAATTATCAATATTTTTGATTCCAATTAACCATACTAATCTAGCTTTCAAAAGTTGTATCACTCACCCAGACGCCAGTTTGCCCGAACAAGATCTCACTAAAACTCTCAGATTATCTTTACGAATTGATATTTTCAATCATTTTTTTTACGTAAAAAAAAAATCATTTAATATTCACACATCCATTGCTAAACACAGAAGAATATTTTCCCATTGAAAAATTAAAATAAAATATAATTATAAAAATATTTCTTATGTATTACTGATAGCCATCATATAGAGCAGCTTGATGTGTGCAAATAATATGGCACATGTCGCTAAGTCGCTAATGGTAACAGCTAACTGATTGTAGCGAGAAAACAACCGTTACTTTCTCAAACTGACTCATGCATCTATTGTGTCTAACAAAATACTCATAATATTAGTATCTTGTTTTATATCAAATAATTAAAGTTATCAATATTTTCCTCAAATAGTTGGTTCATGGGAACCAGAGGCGAGGATACTAAGATTAATCAAAGAGTGTTAAGTAATTCTGAAGCAATTAGATACACCAGAAAGTTAAGAAGTAAAACAAGTGAAAAGTTCAAAGCATAATATGCTAACAGCTTTCTTCACTTACAGAACTTGGGAGAATTTCCTAGAATCCAATTTTCTTTGGGAGATAACAGTGTATCGGTAAAGTCGAAAATTGGTGACTGGTTACAGAAGGGAAAAGCTATCATAAATATTCAAAGTTTTCGACAGAGGAAATATTTGAATGACATTGTTATTTGTAGATTTTTATTTTATTCATCGATATTCGAATAAAATTTTCTGATTTCGAATTTTTTCAGTTCTGAATGAACTTCTACTATATTTTATTTTTATTTTTGATATAAAATATTTTTATTAACGGAATGATAAAACAGTTTGTATATTTGAAAAAAAATTATAAGATCAATAACTATGTTGCCAATTATAAGAATTAATAAAAAGGATGTTTATATTCTTAAAGTTAATAAAAAGATTTTCATGCTACCAGCACTGAGCAATTGATGTTGCATTATAATTTTATAAATTATTAATACGATTCATAAAGTAGTTCAACTAAATATATATTTATATAACAAATTCATATAGATATAATATAGAATACATTCTAACATATGCAAATTCATGCCGACATCTGAACATCAAACATTTCGCCTGACCAAATATGGAGATTAGAGAGAGTTTTCGAGAAATTGGAGATTCGAATGTAAGAAAACAATCCAGGACAGAATTTGAATTTCGGAAGGAACTAACATTAATTGATGAATGAGAATGTTCAATGCAGTAATTATAGCAATGTATCACAATTAATGTAAATACATGGGAATCATTTAGAGCGATATATCATTTGATTATAATAATTGAAATTATAAATATCAAAATATACTTTTGATATTAAATAATAAATGAGATATTATACTAAAATTGGAAACTTACACAACATAAATATTTATAATTAGCAACACATTCTGTCAGATTAGATTTAGCTCTAAATCCTGTTCTCGAACACTTCTGTTTTGGATAAATCTTCAATTGTAATTCTCCATCCCCTAATCCTGATAAATACCCAATCGATGATTGCTTCCCTGAGGAAATCAGCTAAATAGGATCTAGAAGAATTCACAACAAAATCCTACGTAGTTATATGATAATAATTGCTTTTAAGCTGTGGCAGATAAAATATCAAACTATTGGACGAATGAATAACAACGATTCACAGTCTTACATGTCTTAATTGGGGAGTCACCCAAGACATGCAGTAATGAATGATGTTGTAAAACGAGCTTTGCAGAGAGCAAGACTCCCTTCAGTGCTAGAGCCTCCTGGGCTTAACAAGGGTGATGGTAAACGCCCAGAGGGTATTTCTGTGTTTCCTAACATGAATGGAAAGAGTCCGAATTTCGATTGCACGTGTGTCGACACATTTGCCGTGACACACCTCATGCTTCCGCGGTTGAGGCCGGATCAGCTGCCGGGGCTGTGGAGAACCGTAAATGGCAGAAATATTCCGCTCTTGGAGATGCATACATATTTCGGCCAAGTGCTATAGAGACCATAGGAGCATACGGTGGTACGACATCCTAAATCACAACAAACGATTCAAGGGAGTCTGCCTGGTTCCAACAGTGAATGGCTTTCGCAATCCAGAGAGGGAATGCATTCAGCATCCTCTCTGCCGTGAAGGAGAGGTTTTAGAGTCAGGTCCACCCCTTCAGGGAACAAAACCCCTCACCCGTACTTCCTGAAGAAATTTCCTCTTCTGTAATGATTTCAACCTTCTTGTTTTTAATGGAAAAATCGTAGCTTTCATTATTGTATTTTTTTTTAGAATATTACTAAAAATAATTAATCTTTTCCCTAATTATCAATTGAAATTTGTACAATGTAAATTTGATGGTTGAATTTCATAACACTAGCTTCATAAAAACTCCATGAGAGAATTTAACGTGAGTATCTTATGCAATTTGTTTCATTTCATATTAACTATTACCCGCTTTGAAAATCTGCAGGACCCTCTGGATACCTCTTAGATGTTCTCCAAAGAGTCAATTCAATGAAATTTCTAATTTTAACTATTTCGAAATGATCGTTTCAAATGTGTCCAAAAAACAGAAGAAAACCGTAAACTTTTGAGAAATGCTATTGTTGATATTGGAGTATCGATATGAATTGTTAGAGCGAAAGAGTATTGATTGTTAATGAAGCTTGTGTAAGTGGGAGCCGAACCCAATCATATTGAGCTTTAGTGCTGCAAATATGTTTCATCTCGATTCAACACAATAGATAAATATTCACAATAGTCGAGACAACCTATTGAATTTCAACCAGAGTAATATTATCATTGAAGTTTTTTAATCTTTATCAACTTCTCTTTTAAAAAGTAGTTTACCAAATGAAATGTAACTGAGAAATTATTTGAAATTAAAAGCATCTGAATTAGGTTTCAATGTATCAATCATTAATTCAAACGTTTAAAAGTTGGTGGTGATGATGCTTAAGAGTTTGTCGGAGTTAGAAGCTCAAGAAAGTGGATCACTTGCCAAAGTGCAACTTAGATCCTAATATGTGAGTTAATTAAACTTGTGACTCAATTGACTTCCATACAAGAGCTTTGTTTACATGTTGAAAACACA
This sequence comes from Caprella mutica, assembly GCA_947561585.1. Taxonomy (NCBI): domain Eukaryota; kingdom Metazoa; phylum Arthropoda; class Malacostraca; order Amphipoda; family Caprellidae; genus Caprella; species Caprella mutica. The sequence goes on along the minus strand of CANNZV010005691.1, from coordinate 8,245 downwards.
ATTACTAGGTACTTAATTAGGGCAGAATGCTGCAACTAAATCAACTTCATATATAACATATTTTACTTACAGTCTTCTTTGCCTTACCATAATTGAAGTGAATTATTTTAGAATATTTATATTTGCTACTATCTTGATAACATCTTGGTTATTCTCCTCTCTATAATTTGAGATCATTAATATTAATTTTCATAAATTATTGTGACTTACAAGTTTAAAAAATATTCGGTTTATCTACCAATTTTTCCACCTCTTTAAATCAACTTGAGGCATTTTTAAATTTTGTTGCAGAAATGTGATTGCACTTTGGAATATGAAAAATGACGATTACATTCATAAGATAGTAGATTTCGTTCATATCATACAAGTTATTATAGGAAAAAATAATGAAATGATGTTGAAAATATTGTTCATAACATGCATCATCATGTCCCTCAAATCTTCCTTTCCATACGAAATACCACTGATAAAATATCATTTTACTACTGTAAATTTCACTGTCATACTTGACTTTTGTTCATCTGTGTGAATATTCGACTTTTCTCATTTACAATCTGCCAAAACAAGATGTAATTCGGAGTTTATTGGTAAGTTGGTAGAATTTATGCATTGGATTTTGAGATGTTGAGTTTTTTCTTCATCACCATGCCGAGCCGTTGAAAATATGATCTCTTCTCAGCGAATGTAGAGTAGCTGGCTGAAATACTCCAGGTGAGACTCTGTATTGTTTTGGAATATCTGAATATATAAAACAATCACCATAGAATAGTCCTTTGCAATCAAGGAATTTTGAATTTGTATTTATGTTTTTGATAATGAGAATTCTCTATATTTAGAAATAATTGAAACATTATTGATTATATATAATAGTTACAGTACTGAAATGAAATTAATATCTAAATTTGAATATGTTTCTCATGAAACCTTGAATACAACACAACTTAATTAGTGAGCAAACGAAGATAATATAAAAGGGTTTTTGGTACAGTTTCTCAAATATTGAAGCATTGGTTAATTATCCAATTATCAAAATAGTGATTTGAAAATCAGCCATTTGAACAATTTACACAATTCGGCACTTCCAGTTGGAAATAAGTGCTACGGAGTCTTATGTTTCTTATGTTTCCGCCACGTCAATTTTCAACTGAGTAAGAGCTGAGAGTATTTTCAGTATTCTGCTTCGAAGATGTTTATTGCAAGTGTATTTTTCATCTCTCCTCTTAGAGAGAATACTCAAATTACTCAAGAACAGAGAGATCAGCTTTCACAAAACACTTTGTCTTACAAGACTTGGAACACAAATAAAGGAGTTCGAATTTTCTTATCGGTTTTGGTTTTGTGAAATAATGTACATATATATAACCTTTTTAAGGACTAACATCAGGTAGTTTACAATAAATATTGATTGATACGATTAATGAAAACCAATTACATCAATTCAAAAATGATAAGTCACTAAATTGGGCTTCTAATCATGTGCTCTATGCTATATGTAGCTACATGAAACCCAACAAGTAATCTATGGTACCTTGGAAATAATTACATAGTGTTGGAATAGAACGAGTTACATTCTCTTTGAATATTTTTATTTAATGTATCATTATTCAAACAATGAACAAATTGAATGACAAATTATTATTTAGTGTGTTATATTACAATTATTGTAAACTTTAAAATAACAATTGCTGTAAAAGATTTGTTTCAATGTTTCTCATTTTAAGTCAATTAACCAAGGTTATAAATAACCATATATAGTCATACAAGATTTAGTCTCCAAGGTTTATCGAGGTAAGTAAGAAATGGTCTAAACACATAAAAGGAATAAATATGAGTAACAGAGATGTGATGAAGTACCATCAGTGAAATTGAAGTCATCCACCAAATCCCTTTAATGTTGCAGTTAAGTTATATTTTTAGAGATGGTGAGTGAGCGAGAATTCATGCTGAAGTAACTGTTTCAAAAGGTAGTTATAGTATTGCACAGTGAATAAGAGGATAATAATTTAGAAACAACCTTAGTTGTGAAACTTGAGGGAAAGTCCTCTGCGTAATCTAAATCGTGAAATGAATACTAATTTGTCGAGATAAGTGAGGCTATCACTTAAAAGACATAATATTGGAAATATAATTTAAACAAATTCTCGAAATGTATTCTATCTAATAAAACATGTTATAATACATTCGTTTTATTGGTTTCAATATCATTAACAAATAAAGCCGATTAGATGTTTTTGAATTAATTTGTATCATTTTGTTTTCAAACTATATATATTATTTTTGAAACTTAAAAACGAAAAATTGGAACCTCAAAAGTATGTAGTTCTATTTGAATATTATAAAATAAGATATATTTGATTTTCATTAGGTTGATTTCTAGATGAAGAACTATATAATTCGACAAACTAACTTGTCATTTCAATTTGTATCATGGAAAACAATAATTAAAGAACCAGTTAATATGTCAAATTAATAGTATTTCTAATATGTCCGAAAATGTGAAACAGTCCACCAGCTCGTTCCTTGCTGTCGAGTCTCTCTTATCGCATTAGATTAGTTGGTATCATTTATCTGTGAGTTCTTCGACTCGTTGCAAATTAAGCAGAAATATTGCACAAGTTAGCAGCTGAAACTCCTGAGAATTACCAGATAGATTGGGTGTGATGGGATATATATGAACTAAACACTAAGTTAGGTAGCTCGGAACTTGGGAAGAAGGATTTATTCATGGATACTCTCTTAATATCACAGGAAAAAATCTGATTACTAGGGTTACCTGTTATATAACAGATATAAATGGGATTGACAGAATATAGTTAAATTAAAATAAATATAGACAAAATAAATGAACATTTGGCAGCATAACATATCATAGGAAAGACAAATATAGACACATTTCGTTAATTAAAAGAATAATTAATGTGTATATATTTATATAAAAAATATAGATATTTTAAACAACTAAATTTAATCAAGCCTTATTTAAATGGCAGATCTCTCGTTAGTAAAAAGTTTCTAGTTTATTGTCCAATGTCCAACCCCTGTGTATACTGATAATAGGAACAAAACTATTCGAAGATTGATGATTTGTTTCATACAGAATATTCACTATTGATGTAAGACAAATAAATTAAAGAAATTTGTTTTTAATAATTAAAAAAATATATTTACAGTAATACTATATGTGGATATTATATGAGAAACAATTTGTGTTGGAAGCAATATCCAGATGGTACCACATTGCTTGGTCTGGTTTCTTCATATTTAAACTCACAAGACATAGTGTTATAGATCATTTACGAAGTATGCCTAGAACAGATATAAAGGTAAAAATTGTGTCCGAATGTATTCAAATCAGAAGCAGAGAAAGTTGAATAATTTTAGAATGAAAAGGTCTTAGATGTATAAATTTGGGCTTACTGGAATTCTTAGTGCATGTTATTTTACTGATATTTCTTCATATAGCTTTTCTTATATTCTTCTTTTCAAAATTCCTTATATAAATCGAAAAGTTAAGTTATATTGATGTTCACTTATATAGTACAACCCTTCAGCAATTTTTTAAACTTCATCAATGACAATCATCTCTTCCTAAATATTTTTTCATAATATTAATATAAAGTAAAAAATATACTCTTTATATTCTATGAGCGATATAGTAAATGCTCAGTCTGAGAATTAAAATCGATGATAGGAAGATCGTTTATCTACAAAGATAAATGATTCGAAGAAAATCCAATCGTAATTTATCATAAATCTTTGGTTGTTCATTCCAGACATAAATCCTTGCGATAATATATCATACTATTATATTATACAATAAAAAAAGATCAATGTTTTTCATAATCGACCATTTTAGAAGATCTAACAAAAGAAAATCTCACAGCCATGAATTTAGGCAGTGGTGTTAAACTGTAGGTTTATTTCCTAGCTGAGGTAGCACCATAAACTTCTACATTTTACAGCACGATGATGCAGACAAATTGCTGTTGTCACTCTTGTACTTGAATGCAACAAAAATATGATAATATCGGGCATTTCCTTTTGCAATTCGCCTAGAAATAGGCAAAATGATATATTTCATTTTCGTTAGGGACAATATTACGAATATGTTACAAAATATTAGCATATTGTTGATGCATTTACCTGCAGAGGAAATAGAATATACAGTATATAAATTTTGTGGAATGAATTGAATTTACTTTTATTCCCAGCGTTTACTTTAATAATGTGAAGTTAAAAAATAATGCACACCTTTGTATGACGGAGATAAGGTAGACGATATTTGCGTTGCTAATGCTTGTCATTTTGACTATCTGTAGCACACATTATAGTTAGCCTAGTTGATAATAAGTTTAATATTCAGTCTTCAGAGACTGCAATTATTATTTGACTTACTATTTACTTTCAAATTCTGTCTACAGAGAGTGTTAATAATATTTGAAAAACTAGTTACCTTCATATTTAGTCTACAGAGAGTGTTAATAATATTTGAAAAACTAGTTACCTTCAAATTCAGTCTACAGAGAGTGTTAATAATATTTGAAAAACTAGTTACCTTCAAATTCAGTCTAGAGAGAGGGTTAATAATATTTGACTCACTAGTTACCTTCATATTCAGTCTACAGAGAGTGTTAATAATATTTGAAAAACTAGTTACCTTCATATTTAGTCTACAGAGAGTGTTAATAATATTTGAAAAACTAGTTACCTTCAAATTCAGTCTACAGAGAGTGTTAATAATATTTGAAAAACTAGTTACCTTCAAATTCAGTCTAGAGAGAGGGTTAATAATATTTGACTCACTAGTTACCTTCATATTCAGTCTACAGAGAGTGCTAATTATATTTGACCTACTTGTTACTTTTATATTCAGTACTAAAATACATAATAAATTATATAATTTAATTAGTGATCTGTAACACTAGTTACTGAAAGAAAATTTCAGGTTAGACTAGAGACATGGATGAATAAGAGGGTCCCCACATTAATATTTTATGTTTGTAACATAACTTTGGGCATAAATGATATCCATATTAATGGATATTGATGGTACGGGTTACCATCTGTAGAGAATAATGCATTTGAGTATCAAATCCTAACAACTCTGATCATAAACTTCCTTTTACTATTACAACTCGTTGATGATTTTCTTGATTATATCTGAAAAAATTAAATGATCTAAGGTAATATTGAAAAATATTTCAATCTTTTTCCATTCAAATCGTCCCCTTTCAATACATCATTTCACTTAAGATTAAATGATTAAGTAATTGAAATATGGAGATTGGAGGGATGCCAAAATTACTTGATTTGGGAATATCTGTTATTAGTTCCTTAGTTATATTAGTAAGAAAATTTAGCAACATAGTTAGTATGGAATTCAGCATTGAATTTTTGTAATGGATTTTAGTGATGCATTTCCTTTTTCTTTATATTAACATACTCAATTACTTCCAATTTTTTCCATTAGATTAGTTTCATATTGCATTTTTTCCTTAACATTTGATTTTAATGACTAATAGGATTTTTTTTCATATTAACATATAAATTTTTTCTTCCGTTGCGTAATACACATCTACAAATTGAAACTTAACCCAACTGATTTATAAGATTACAAATGGTGTGTACTTTGTTATTAATAGCCATTCTTCCTACAAAGAATATAAATTATAAATGCAAAATATAAATAAAAATTACCTTCAAAAAAATGTCATGCAAAAATATAATAATAATACTGATTATTTTCAGCGAACCTCCTTTTCCGGAGTTCAGTTTTCGTTCTGAAAATAACTTTTTAATGTAGGACTTCACTATTTCATCAATATTTGATATAAGTTTCCTGAATAATAATGTGATAAAGTTCAAAACTATTGGGTATTCAACAAATTAATGTCATGATTAACCATACATATATTTGAATATGATTGAATAATAATATCTCAATTAGGTAGTTTCTATTACCAGATTCGAATAAAATATCGAACAAAAATTTAAATAAGCTTTCATGGAAAAAAAAATAAACGATGAATTCTATTTATTGTGGGACGAACTAGAATATGCTGTAACATTATTATGTGATTTTTCAATAATTAGCTATAATTTCATTCACAACTGGTAAATGTGACTTCACCCAATTACAATTTAAGAAAGGTAATTAAAGAATAGGAAAAATATATATTGAATCTTTTAAACAATTTTAACAGTAATGGTCTACTGTCTTTTTCCGGGAATTCTTAATTGAAAATACTGACAATAAGTTTTCAAAGTTATGATATTTTCGCTGAAATGCGATTCATTTTGTAGACTAACGAACAATAATAGATCAGCAATAAATTTCCGCCTGGCGTTCAATAAAGATCAATCAATTCATCAAAACACTAGAAATTGCAGTCAAATGCAACGGGTTTTTAATCCATGATTAGTTCATTATTTCCATTCACTTAAGAACTCGTTAATATTTTGAAGTTAGGAATGAAAGAGTGATATTTAGAAGCCCTCATTTTCATTTCCAATTATCTCAATCTATGCATTGAATTGAATATTAGTTTTGTATGAGAGATTCATTTAAGAGCTAATGAAAAAAATGTTGTTGATTAATATACATTTTTCTCAATATATGATTATTTATACATATTGTTTAGGTGAAAATAGTGCAAATATAGATATGAATCTATTTTGAACACATCTTTCTGAATGCTAGAGAAAACAGCTTCTTGTTCGATGGTAATTATGGTAATTTAACGGTATTATTGTGGAATGAGTCTATTTTTCATTAAATAATGCGTCATATAGGAGTTATAAAACAGCAATTCCCCATGATTGCTTGTAAGCTCTTCAATGGCATAATAAGATCTTATAATATTATGGATATCTCTTCTATGTAAATGTAACATTTAATAATAGAAATCCACCCATAAGGCTGATCATAATCCTTTTTATTGATTATTGTATTTCTTGTTTCACTATATTTGTTTTTCTTTTGTAGTTTTGGCCAATTAAATCTTCTTCGTTTATATTTATTGTGGACATGATCATTTGTTCCGACATATCTTAATTCTTCCTAAAAACGTACAGATATATCATCCACATTATATTTAATAGGCATTTGAAATGTAAAGAACTAAAATCCTGAAACAATATCCTTCAGTGTCACCGATCAGATCAAGTTTCTCATCGCCTCATTATTTCTCTCCGTCAATTCATCGAGTTGATAAATCTTTGAGAATAACGAGCAGTTGAAATATGCAATGCCAGACGTATGACATATGACAGGAGTCAGATTTCTCCCTGATGTATTTGAATTTTTCTCAATGAGATAATGTCGATAGCTGTGAAGTACAATTCAGCTGAGGGGACGAAAAGAGATAAACATATTAAAAAAAAAGTAATATTTGTTAAAAAAAAGTGTATGATTGAGTATTTTACTATTTGATTTATAATAAAAATTTGTTAGGCTTACCAAGTAAATCTCCGAACACTAAGCATAACTTTATGTTATGAGTTTTAATGCGTCCCTTGAGCGGAGGGATATTTATTACTAACTGTCAAGGAGATCGTAAGTAGGATTTAATCGACTTCCAGTACACTTTTTAACGAAGAACATGAACTTGCCGTAACGATGTGATGTAGCGGCATATTATTTATGGTGAACATTGTAAATGAACTATGATACGGATTCTGGTGTACTTTAAAAACTGAATGAAGATGACGCAATAGATAAATTTAATTAGATGAATTATATCCTAGATAAATTATACATTGGGAATATTATTTGTACTGTTCGAGTTTTACTATTTTAAAGTTTTTGATAAATTATTAATTTCTTTTTCCATTTACTTATGGTAAATGTAAGAAAAATGTATCATTTCTATCAATAATCAAGTTATATTCAAATAATACCAATAAGAAAACAAATCATAATACAAGAGTAGCATCTTTATAGATCCAATAAATGTAGTCAAGTTCCAAATATATGTAATATCTTAATTCATAATATTAACTCATACTGCAGATACAACATAGAAAATAATTCTTTCTTCCCATCTCATTAAAAGAAGCCAACCAAAATATGGTGGCATATTTCCAGAAATGTTGGGGTAAATTGCTACGCAAGGTAATTTTATTTTCGTAGAGGCATACAGCCTTACATTATTCACATAAACATTATAATCATTCTACATATGTAACTATATACAAAAGTACAGCACCTGTTGTTCATTTCTTGAGAATTTATATAATATGATGG
>CANNZV010005690.1:0-24401 GCA_947561585.1 Caprella mutica | reverse complement strand
TGTTAATTTCAAGGGGAGGGGGGGGGGCGTACGTTTATTATTGTTTGGTGTGACGTATGCTACTGATCGCTTCTGATTGGTTGTTTTTATTTTTGCATGTGCCCTATCAAGTTGAGCGTCTATCTTATATTGTCTTTGAGGATAATCTTTAGTCTTATAGTGTGAAGTCGTTAGAAATATAAATATCCTCTACTGATTGGGGATCAGAGAACTAGTTACTTTATTATTAATTAATTAAGTTTACAAGATCGCATATGTTGTTCAATTTAGTATTCTAAATATAATCTACCCTCTTTTTACGGAGAACAGTCATAACTACGTTGCACCAAGCGAGTATTAACCTATGTAGGTAGGATATTGTCTTTGACAACACTAAGTTGTAGGTATACATTAACGCTGATTGGCTAGAAGTTGAATCAGAGCGCTGACGTCAGTGAAAACATACTCTGTATTTTATAACATGGAGATGAGCGTCTATCTTATATTGTCTTTGGTAGAGCTATATCAGACTAGTCAATTAAAACTTCATATCAATTTATTTGCGTAAAAAATTAAATAGCTTTCAATATTTATAAAAAAATGAATAGATTTCAGAATAAATTTTTGTTGAACCAGCATGACCTTTACCTGTATAACTTCGCCTGAACACAGAAAACTTTTCAATGTTCTGATCAACACCAAATTCTGTTGTTGCTTTAGTACCCGCTTTCAAATGCAGAGGGCGCTTTTTGAAACAGAAATTCTTGAGAGTAGTGTATATCTTGTTGTAGTATAATATCTTTGGTGAACCACACGGTAAATGTTTAGTCACTCTGTGAATTTATTAGTTGAGAATTGAAATATTAGACTAGTTTGTTAATATGATCTGGTTATGGTGGAAGTTCAGATTTTTTTTAATTATTTCGTGCAAAGGCTGATACAGCAATTGATATCAAGTGAAAAAATTTAAAGTTCTTTTTAGTTAAAAGTTTAACGGTCATGGTTTAGGTTCCAAAAAATTGTAAAATAATGAAAAATTTACATGTCAAACTTATTTTCAGATTCAAATCAAAATAATTTTTGACTAATTTTTTAAATACATGTTATTTGATACACATGTCATGGTTCTCATTGATATAGGTGACCTGAATTAATAGGTTTTTGAAAATATAGTAAAATTGTAAGAAATAATTTAAATAAAAATGAATATTTACTTCAAATATGGTGAATTTGATTTTAAAATTATAATGTTTACTTTGGTTTGAGATAAATGAAGTTTATTACACATTAAAAAATATATTTTATAAAATGACCCAAATTAGGTACTAAGAATCCTCTTCAATCAATTCATTACAGATTTATGAACATTTTTATGTCCTGAAATAAGTTAGATTCGTATTCTTAAGTCCTCGAATCTCAGTGGTTCTTTACACGAATTTAACGTTTTAGGTCTTCAGGAGTCGGAAGATCAAAATATTATTTCAAGATGTCCAAAAGAATGAGAATTAGTAATCCAGATGTAAGTTGTAGGTATCTAAGTGGTATTTGAGAATATTTGAACACTTTTCTTTAGTCTAATTTTCAATTGAAATAATGTTCACAAATATTTATTGTTCATGATCTTATTCGACTCGAGTGATGAACCCCAAGTCTTTCATTTCGTGTCCTGAAGCTGTCTGTGGTGAACGTAGGAGAAGGGGGCGGGGTGGGGCGTAGTTATTGCATGTCCGCACAAACCTATGTAAAACTTTGAAATAAACCAACTTGCTAGAGTAGAGTAAAATAGAGTACGATAATAATTTTGAAGGGACTTGTTTAATAGAACAAACATTTTAATGATAAACCACAAACACAGCGAAATAAGACACTGTTTACACTAAGCTCGCTGAGTTACAAATGTTCATATTCAATGTGATAGTGATTTAATAAACTCTCACTGAGAACTTTCTTTCCACTTGGTCTCTCTTATTAGAAATTATAAATCTTTGTTCACTACTCCACTCCCATAATGGATATAAGTTTACAATGCATTTTAGGAACTCTGTCAGTTGGGCCTTCTGTCAGTTGGGCCTTCTGTCCAGTAGGCACTTTTTCCGTAGAATTTCTGTCCACTAGGCACTTTTTCCGTAGAATTTCTGTCCACTAACGTATTCAACACCTATGAAACAATTTTCATTTAATTTAATAAAGCATTTTTCTTAAACAAATAAATTGCATATAAAATATTTTTATTTTTGAAGTATCTTCTCTAGAGCAGTGATTCTTAAAATGGGGTGTCAAGCATCCCTTTGGGGCCTGGATTGTATATGGGGGTGCCTGAGATGGTTGTTTTATGCATTCCCTTGGCTATTACTTTGAAAATTCGGTTCTTGCTGTTATTATTATGCAGAACATACATGAAGTTTATTTGAACTTTTCTAACATCATAGTAACCAAATGTAGGCATTATTATTGTAGTTTTCTATCCATTTCAATGCAATACAGTGCTCATGGGAAAAGCAAAGGGTGTGCGAGAAAAATACGTTATGAACCACTGCTCTAGAGAGTCTATGAGGTACAATGTTCCTATGCACAAAGTGACTGGTCGTTATAATTTGTACATCTACTTGTTTTGATATAATATTTCGTCCCAGAATGATCTACAGGAAACCTCAACGAATCTACCGGCAACTTCATCTAATCTAACGGCAACCTCAACGAATTTAACGACATATGATCCAGCAACCTCGACAAATGATCCAGCAACCTCGACTAATGATCCAGCAACCTCGACTAATGATCCAGCAACCTCGACTAATGATCCAGCAACCTCGACTAATGATCCAGCAACCTCGACTAATGATCCAGCAACCTCGACTAATGATCCAGCAACCTCGACTAATGATCCAGCAACCTCGACTAATGATCCAGCAACCTCGACTAATGATCCAGCAACCTCGACTAATGATCCAGCAACCTCGACTAATGATCCGGCAACCTCGACTAATGATCCAGCAACCTCGACTAATGATCCGGCAACCTCGACTAATGATCCGGCAACCTCGACTAATGATCCGGCAACCTCGACAAATGATCCGGCAACCTCGACAAATGATCCGGCAACCTCGACAAATGATCCGGCAACCTCGACAAATGATCCGGCAACCTCGACTAATGTGCCGACAACCTCGACTAATGTGCCGACAACCTCGACTAATGTGCCGACAACCTCGACTAATGTGCCGACAACCTCGACTAATGTGCCGACAACCTCGACTAATGTGCCGACAACCTCGACTAATGTGCCGACAACCTCGACTAATGTGCCGACAACCTCGACTAATGTGCCGACAACCTCGACTAATGTGCCGACAACCTCGACTAATGTGCCGACAACCTCGACAGATGGGCCAGCCACCCCGACAATAATTCAACTGGAAGCTGATAAGTATGTACTGATGAACCTAACACAGGAACTGGTAAACCAAACATATGAATTAAAAAACCAAACCATTGTCCTTCAAAACCAAACTCTTTCACTGGAAAACAAAACACCGGAAGAGGTAATAATAATTCTAGAAAACCTCTCATTTAAGCGGGAACTGCAAATAGAAAGACTGGAAAGTTTAAAAGAAATACTACAGGAGGGGATAAAGTTACAAAAGAAAACGGAAAATGAATTAAATATGCTAACGGTAGTACCAGAAATCCTAACGAATGTGCTAGGCACTCTAACAAATGTAATACAAATTCTTACAAACCTTAACCGACAAAAAGCTATTTCTACAGAATTAGATTTACTAGATTATATTAAAAGAGTAAAGGAATATGTTAACAATGTAATATTTTATAATGATCGTCAAAAGCAGTATATTGACAATCAAGAAAAGTATCTTGACAATCAAGTAAAATATCTTGTACATCTGTCGTAAAATCTTTTCAATCTGCCATTAAATTTCTTAAATCTGCAAGAATATTTCCATAGTCTAAAAGAATTCATTGAAAATCCAGAATATTATCCAGAGATGAAACTTCTCCAAATGAATCGGAAACCAACCCTTTAATTAATCAGGAACCTCTAATTAAATATTATCAACCAGACACTAACGTATCTTCGAGAAAATCCAATAAATCTATTGGAATATTCTTAGAATCTAAAGGTATCTTTTTAATTTATTAACAACTCCAATGGTACCAGGAACTACTACAAATTTACCAGGAGGGAAGACAAATCTATCTGGAATCTTTATAAAATAATTAGAATCCTCTACGAATTTACTGCACCCTTTTAGTGTAAACTCTACAAAGCAACGAGAAGATTCTGTTCATCCAGAAGATTCTGTTACGTAAATATTTGATGTGAACATTTTAGTGAATAGAAATTTAAATTAATATCTGCTATTTTATAAAGTTTAATTTAATGTAATACATATAAATTATCCTTACTTGGTCATTTTAAATCCTTCAACTTTAAAAAGTCAATTCTATAATTCATTAGAATTGAAATCTTCTGAATATTAGGAATAATTAACTAATCTGTTTTTATTCAATAAATTCTTAATGATTTTCTATTGTTTAATTACACCTTTCACAATAGTTATCTAATATTAGGTTCTTTAAAACTTATTATTTTAAAGTAATTTCTTCTGATATTATGTCCATTATCTCTTAATATAATAAATTGTGAAATGCGACTTCTATCTTTTGTGATCGCCCCCAGGGGCTCTATCCTGAAGCTGTCTGTGGTGAATGGAAGAGAAGGGTGTGGCGTCTCTTGGGCCCCGAACTGTTGTAATTTGAATTATGGATTATCTTTTTCATTTACATCTACCATGTTTATCATTTTTTAACGCTACTTGCAGTTTAAGAGGATAGCGCTAGGGTTATGCTCTTCAACTACGAGGTCTTAGAGATTTTGTGTTAGGTAGACTCGTAGGCTTCATTTACCTCTTCATTTTCCTTTTTGATTTTTGCGTTAGTTACTCGTGTCTCTTTTTGTCACATTTATTTGGTAAGTGACTGCGTTCGAGGAGTAGCTTTTCTGCACCCATGAGCTTGTCATTGACTTTAGTATGTGATTTTGTTCATGGAGCCACTTTCGTCTTTTTGACTGCTTCTTCCAGTCCCTTGTATTTAATTTCATGTTCACTTCAGCGATATGGCCTTTGGCTCCGAAGCAGACGTTAATTCCCCAACTAAAACAGAATAACTTTTTTAATCGTTATAACCTCTGCTCCTCGAAAACTTTACGGTTTGATTTAAGCAGCCAATTCCCATAATTATTCTGACAACCATTTCGTGGTGGATAAATAAATGGTTAGCGACATGTTAAGGTGCCCCAAACTAAGAATTTGATAACAGAACAATGGATAGCGAGCAGTTTACCAGGCGGTAAATTTTTACAAGAAATGTCAACACTCTAAAAATATTTTAAATTTGTAGAACTACGTTTATTATGTAACTTATCACAATTAACAGAAAAGAAATTGGCCAGTATTCGCTTTGTACGTACAGTCACTCAGACATTTCAATTAGATTCAATTGATTCAACAGAATAAAAAAGGACTAACTTTATCTCGTAAATTTAATGGAAATAAGATATATAGGTACAATTTTAGGTACATATGTTTTTTTTATGATAATGTTGTATAGGTAACTATATATTAAATATCTAGCAGCTTTGAAAGCCTTTGTTATTTTTTGTATTTGTAGGATGAACTTAAATATTCCAATGATATGGATGTGTCGTCAGCGAATAGAAAATAATCAAGATTAGCATTACAATTAGCAAAAAGATTGACAAACACGCGAAACAATAAAGAACCAACTATACTCCCTTGAGTAATATTTCAAATATTACTCTACATATAATATTTTCATATCTAGATCTATTATTATGAAGTAAGATACTGTTTCCGTTCACTCAGGTACGAACTGAACCATTCTTGTGGGATACCTCTGGCACCAAAGAAATACAAATCATCTATTATTTCGTGGGATACGTAAACATAGGCTTTTCTCAGGTCAAGATACATTGTAATGTATAAATTTCTACTGTCCAAGGAGTTATAATAAATTTTAACTTACAAGTTGAAAACAGCCTGAGAAGTACTCTTAGAAGAAGAATATTACGACTATCTAAATGGCCTAAGAGTTGTGAGTGAACAGTTCGTTCATAAACTTTTGAAAAATAACTAAGAATAGAGATGGGGCTATAGATATTAATACTCTGAGTATCACCATTCCTGGGAACTTCCCAATAGCCCAACACCTCATTGGTCGAACTGCGAACACACCCCCAATGGTCCGAATCCCACTTGTTCGATATCCCATTCGTCTGACTCCTTCAGATTTATTCTATGTAGACCTAACGTAGTTTGTTGTACCCACTAGTTTGTAGTACAGTTGTAGCTACTGCACATTTCATGATTAATAATGAACTAGCAGAGGGGTTAGATGGTACAAGCACTCCGATATACATATACTTTATGCTGCATTAGAAGTAACCTGCAACTAATATATCACAACTAATCGAACGTATGGGGGTTCGGACCAATGAACTCTAGCAGTATTTAGGAGTTTCAGAAATTGTCCACTTATTAGTAAAATATAAATATAGGTGAAAGCCTGAAATAGTGAAAAGGGTATCTATAGAACATCACTTTGACCTTAGGTGACAACAGTTCACTGACCGCCTATATAATGTCCCTTTTTTGGGCATCAGTTACTACAATAGTTTAAATATTTTTTAGAGCAATTTATAATCAGTGGCTTTCTTCATAGCGTTGTTACAGGTCTAATCATTTTATTAATTATTCTCAAAGTCCCATGTAAAACTGTTTTCATTTATAAAAATTAGTATCCTATCTTCTGTTGACGTATTAGAGTTAACTTTGTTACGGTACCTAGTGACCTACAGTAACTTACCGTGTAGCAAATGTCAGATCTTTGTGATCCCTAAAATTGCAACAATATGCATATAAATATTTAGTGCATATTCGCTTGAATATGCACTTTATATGCAGATCTATATAGTTAACAAAATTTCTCTAGTCTACAATGAATTGCCATCATTTTTAAAATACTAAGGATCATTTTATTGCAGAATAAGAAATAATTTTCCCTATTAAGGATACATCCTCAAGTAATTGATTATAGACTCCTAGAGTATCAAAATTATATGGCCAATCTCTGATGAACAGAAAAATATTAGTTTTATAAAAAAACTATTATTTTTCATCTTAAGGGGTTTTATATTAACTATGCTCAAACATATAGTTTTATGCTAAAAGCATATTGTCACAACCCTATTCAAACGCTCAACAAACAGCTGATAGCATGGATTCAACAACTAAATTAAATTATATAATTCAGTTGGAAATAATGGGAGTAAAAATAATAATTATTACATATATTGAACTACCATCAGTGAACATAATATTGACATAATAAAACTGTTTTTTTTTGACAGCACGCGTACACTAGTGAGGATAATAATTTCTATTTCAGTGAAGAATAGGTTTGTATTTGCTGAAAAGAAATCCGCTTGTACATTTGCTGAGACTGTTTGCAGTCATTAGATAAAAACAGTGCCAGCTTCAGGCAAAGACAGAAGAGAAAGAGAGACCTCTCCTTTCGGCTCTAAAACAACTTCACTAAAACAGCCATGATCTGCGGTGTTAGACATGATAGAACAGAATGAAACATGCTTGGGTAAGCTTCAACATGTTTTGGGCAACTTCCAACATGTTTTGGGCAACTTCCAACATGTTTTGGGCAACTTCCAACATGTTTTGGGCAACTTCCAACATGTTTTGGGCAACTTCCAACATGTTTTGGGCAACTTCCAACATGTTTTGGGCAAGCTTCAACAAGTTTTGGGCAAGCTTCAACATGTTTTGGGCAAGCTTCAACATGTTTTGGGCAAGCTTCAACAAGTTTTGGGCAAGCTTCAACAAGTTTTGGGCAAGCTTCAACAAGTTTTGGGCAAGCTTCAACAAGTTTTGGGCAAGCTTCAAACATCATGTTTTGGGCAACCTTCAAACATCATGTTTTGGGCAACCTTCAAACATCATGTTTTGGGCAAGCTTCAAACATCATGATTTTGGCTATTAAGGTTGTTTTAACAAGCACAAACACGCTTTGGCAAACTGAAACATATTTTGACAAGTTTCAAACATGTTTTAAGATGAGCACAGTGGTTGTTTTAGTGTTTAAAGCTTGCAGTCACTCGTAGACTACCATACTAGACTCAAAGGAGGCTTATCCTAATGCTAAAGGCCAAATTAAATTGGCTTCAAGACAGCAAGAAGAAAAAAAACGATCCAAACAGCTAAAGTAACACAGATCTGAAGACTAACTATACATTCCCTCCCTTTAAAATATTCAACAAGAGGCTTTCTCATCAAAATCACAATTTCTTGATAGCTTAACAGAAGAAGCTGTTCTACGTAAATAAAAAAGATAACTGAAGAGAAACAAACTACATGAACATTAAAGAAAAATCTCAGCATTCCTTTAAAATCGCACACCACTAACTCAACGGACACATTATTCTTAATATCAAATGGAATTTTAACTACTTGGTATAACTTTGGATTATCTATTATTGTGGCTGCTGGTGATAGTAAGACCTCTGGGCAGAATTGCTGAAATTATTCCTACTGGTGCGATAATTATTTTGACCGCCTCCGTAACGGTTCACAGGACCGCCATTTCCTCCGTTAGTTCCTCCACCTCTGGGGCCTCCTCCATTGCTCATGCCAGCACCACGGATGCCGCCTGAAAATGAAACAATGGTGAGTATAGGAAATATGTAGACATTTAGAGTAAGTTACGAATTATCGGTCAGTTTCACATCTTAGGTCATATACCTTAGAGAAAAGGATATCATAATTATTATTGATTTTATATTATAATTAGCATCAATGATACCTGCATGCAAAATAAAATTTAATTATCTATGACTTGAAGCGGAGTCTGCCTGTATAGTTTTATCATACATGACTGAAGAAATGAAACAGACTAAAAATTCGTAACTTACCATAGCTACTTGTTGCTAATTCATTATGATTGAAACAAACTGAACTTATTTGAAATGAATATATTTCACATGTGATAGCAAACTTCATTTTATTATATTAAGTTTAAGAAATAGCTACATTACATTCTAGAAATGTGATTTCAGGCACACTATTTCATATTATTAACTCATTAATGTTGATTATATTATGAGAAGATTTCATATTAAAATTAAATTTATTTCAAAATGAATCGCAGCTCACCTCCTCTCATAGGTCCACTGCCTCCATTCATTCCTCTTCCTCCTCTAAAGCCTCCATATCCTCCACCTCCACGGACATTTCCAAATCCTCCTCTTCCTCTGAAACCTCCACCGCCATTCATTCTACCTCCACGCCCACCTCTCCTGAACACACCTCCTCTGCTATCGTAAGATTCTTCATCTCCCCAGCTTGCATCCTCATCCACATCCCTCCTCATACGCCTATCACGGTGCTGGTACCTTCTATCCCCCTCATAGCCTCCCCTTCTGGGCTCATCTCCCCATGAATCCATGGGTCTGTTATCCTTGTTCTTGTATCCATCTTCATGCCACTGCATTGACTCTGCATCTCCCCAACTCCTCTCAGCACTGTCCTTGTTCCACTCTTCCACCACTGGGGGTTGCTGCTGCTCCTCCACAGAGGCACCTCCATTGTGCTGCTGCTGCTGCTCCTCCCACTGTTCAGTGACGGGAGACTCATCAGCCCAGCTCTCTGAAGCTTCCCTCCAGCTGCTAGAAACTGGGGCCTCCAAAGAGGTGGGTAGTGGGATGGGTGGAGGGGGGTTGGGGGTGTTGTCCACAGCAGGGGCAGCCATTGGTGCCTGGGGAGCGGGTGCAGCATTGGTGTAGTACTGCTCCTGAGGCACGGGGTAAGAGGGGATGGTGTTCATAGGTGGTGTGGGTGCGGTGTTGTACATGAGATGGGTGGAGTTGACGGAGCCAATGGATACCACGGCTGGGTCCCTGTAGACTTCACTCACAGGGGCATCTATTACACTGTCCTGCAAGAAGTCAAAGCTCCCTCTTTGGATGAGTTCACTGATGGAGACATTGTGAGGGGTCTCTATAGATTGTGGAGGCTGTTCTTCCACAACTGCCTCCACACTGTGGGGGTGTGGAAGACCAGGTGGAGGGGCGTCAATGACAGCAGGGGCTTCGTAATGAGGTACACTGTTGTAGCTTTGGTCATTGAGGTTACCACTGAGCATAGTCTCAGTCATTGGGGAGGTGTCCTCTGGTGTCACCTCTAGAGGAGCCTCCTCTGTAACAACCTCAGCCTCCTCTTCACTCTCCTCCTGCTGAGTCTCTACAGCTGTCTCCTCCTCTTCCACAGCCTCCTCTTCTTCAGCTACTTCCTCCTCTTCGACTGGTGGCTCAATGTAGAAGCATTTGTTGAAGAGGGATCCTTGGACTAGTTCTTTGACGGACTTGTAGGATGTGGCCCTGGTGACCATTTTGTTCCTGCCGTCAAGCAGCAGGTGAATGTGTTCTGCAGAAGGTGCCACCAGCTCCTTGATTGTCTTCTGGGACTCTGTAGGGCAGAGGGGAGTGATGTGTGTCTGCACCTTCTGCATCCTCTCAAGGTAGTCAGCCTCAACTTTGGGGAAGTCAGGGTGTTCCCCGGAGAAAAGTTCAGGCTTCTCCGCCAGCAGCTTTATGCTTGTCTGAAGAAGAAAATTATTTATCAAGTCATTAAATCATATTAAAGTTATTAAT
Source organism: Caprella mutica (assembly GCA_947561585.1). Lineage (NCBI taxonomy): Eukaryota > Metazoa > Arthropoda > Malacostraca > Amphipoda > Caprellidae > Caprella > Caprella mutica. The sequence continues at coordinate 13,663 of CANNZV010005690.1, read as the reverse complement.
CATTAAGTAAATTGATATTATTAAGTTATACATTATTAAAATCATTAAAACATAGTAAATCAAACTACTTGTTTATAATAGCTCTAATAGCCATGAATACATTTCTATTTTCGTCTAGCAATCATCAGACCTCAATAAAACTGGCGAAAAATACTAACAGTTTTTAATAAAGTTGAAAATTTGAAATGATTGATATTTTACACAGCTGAATGTTTATATAGGATTAAAAAAAAATTCAAGTATTATTATTGAAGAAGTTTTCTATATTGAACATGGCTACTGTTCATATCTATTTTCTTCCTTTCCTAACTCGTGAATATTTTCTGTTCAGATACCAACTATCAAATACCTAATAAAATAGCCAATATCGAAAGAAACTTCTCCAATTAGCTACCAATAGGATTATGAATCAATTACCAGATGCTGATTTTTCTTTGCTAATTAACTGATGGAGAATTTCAAATCAGCATAATTATTGAGTCTATACAAATTTTTTTACACAATGAATGTAATTGGTTTACCGTAATTAGATACCGGGTAATTTGACTTATATTTCTTGCACGTATATTATGTTGAATTAATTATCAGGTCAATATTATGTAACTATGCTACAAGATTAGTATAGATTCATAAGTTTATCACTAAAAAAATATATATTCTACTGGACTCTTCGAACATCACAACTCTGAAAATATTAAGCATAATATATCATTATTATGGTCTTATGTTCAGTTTTTTTAGTCTTTGGTAGAGCATAATATTTTTTGTATACAGCTATTGGCATAATACATATTTCATACTTTTTAATATAACATCCATAACCGTCAGCCACATTACCTAGCACCCCAACGTAATTTATGATTATGGTCGTTGCAACATTCTCCTCTGGTAAGTGCAAAAAAATCCATCAATTGATTCCTTGAGATGCTTACCTTCCTCACATTGAGATCTAATTCCCCCCTCACCAAGAGCACTCACCTGCACCATAAGAACATCCTTTACTCTCTCAAAGTTTTCTTTGGCTTTCTCTTGGGAGGCTTTTTTTGCCGCACTTTTCTGTTTGCTTCTGAATTCTGCGACAAGCTGAAAATATAAACACGAGTTAGTACCAGGTCTCCAAATTGTGCAAATGAGATGCAAGGATTATGCACACAAGAGATATGAGCATAAGAACATGTAGCTGGTATGACAGGAGAAGTAGCAATAAAAAATAATTATCACATTCTCCATAAGCTATTAAGCCACGGGTGTATGAACAATATGAACAAAAAAGAAATTAGTAATTCTCACTTTGAGTGTAAGGTCTGTTTTTTTAATTTTCTCATCATTTTGTATTTCAATAATGAGAAGTAGAGAACTGCATTATTATAACAGTAAGAATGTTTAAATATTCAAAGAGGGTAATGAATTAATTTTCAGATGCTGATTTTTCTTTAATAATCAGACAAAAAATTCAATAATAATAATATAAAACTTTAATTGCTTAAGAGTCCAGACTATCAGAATACATTCAATTTGTAGGTAGCTACTAGTTTCTTCTGGACAATAATGCATTAATGATAGTCAAAAACAAACATAGTATCTAGCAACCCTCCCCTGTTAATTTGTGAAGAAGGTAAGCATCCAATAATTGGTTCCTTACGCAGTAGTAGGTTGAGTTACAAATTATCGGTTGGTTTCACATTTTCAGTCGTAGAAGAAAAATAAAATGGCTAATTTTTATTTGTATCCATGATACCTGCAGGAATCATGGATACAAATTAAAATAAAATGAAATTATCATTATATTTTTCTTGTACGACAGATGTGAAATAGACAACTAATTATTAACTAATCCTATATTTAAATCCCTAATCCTAAATTAATAGTATTAGTCCCGTCTCTGAGATGTACTCACGCTTTTGACGGTAGATGCTAGTTCCCTGAGCACCTCGTTACTGGAGTAGGCCATGTCCATGTGTCGAAGGTGATGCATTTGTTCTGTGGAGAGTTTTTTGTAGGTTATTTCTTCAAAAGGCAGGTCTTTGAAAAACTTTGCCTTCGGATGGCCGGGATCTTTCTGTAGATTGAGCTGGAAAAAAAAAAGGAAAGTCAATATAAATGGCTTGCAGATCATATTTCATGGTAAATTACACAGATTTGTCAGTGGAATTTTTTTTCCCCTTTGAAAATAATATTATAGCAAAGTATGTGGATTTTTAGCTATTTATTACTATGTTAGCATCAATTTTTGGTGGCTAAATTGGGAAAATGTTGGTGGATCAGCTAAATTATTAGATGAATGTTTGTGGATTTTTTTAGCTTTAAGAAAGAGTCAGCAAGTTTTTGTGTAGCTACCAAATATAGACTGGAATATGGTGAAGGAAGGCTGAAGGAAATTTAGTGTGAAAGATAGTTATAGAAATTTGGATCAGAGTTTGAAGTTAAAAGGTAAACTAATAAATATTTTTACATTTAGAGTTATCAGACTAGGGTTGGGACAAGGTATCAGTATCGGCAAGTATCTGAATTATTGGGGAGTATCGGCAAAGGTATTAGTATAGGCATGTAGTGAAAACTAATCGCTGATACTTTTATTGTTTTTATTATTATTCAAATTTATCCATTTCTTGCATTCTCATTTTTAAATTTTTATCATTTATGGCTACTATACCTAGCCATATAATGAAATAAATAATTCATAAAAAGTACAAATTCAATAATTAATCAACTATCAAATTGAGTTCTAAACTTCTAAGTAATTATCATTTATCATGACTTCAATAATTAATGAAAATTTTACATACAGAATCTACCAATAGGTTTTAGAGTCTGTTCAAGATGAGAATAATTCAGCTACTCTTGAGCATTTTTGCATCTATGTAACAATGGAGATTATTTACATCTCTTTCAACGGAGTTAAATTATTCACTTATATTCAGGACGGTTTGTAGCACTTTCCGGACCGGAATTAATCCATAAATCTTGTACTTTTCAGACTAGACTGCAACACTAAAAATTTTGATTCAAGCTGATTTTGAATCTTTTACCTCTATTTTGTCCAGTCTGCAAAGTGTGTCAAATCAACATTTTAATGGCATGTCCAAACTCACCATTTTATTGGCGAGTTTGTGACAGTTTTTTTGAGCCTTAAAATTGCAAATGGCGAGAAATATTTAATTTTCTCCTATGCTACAATGTTATTTTGGAGAGAATTTATGATAATTTGATCATTTTGGAGAGAAATTTGATGATTTTTGAAGAGAGCTGGAGAGACAAATGGCAAGTTTATGAACCATACTGTTTTACTTGGCTAAATTAATGGTTACATAAGAATTCATTGAAAATCTCCTGCAGCAAAATTAATGGTTACATATTAATTGATTCATGATCTCCCACAGAGATATACAATTTCTAAAGTTGGGCTCAGATTCCATATTCTGCAGTCTGGAACAATTCTTCAATTTCCTCATATATTTACATGTATTTTATTGAGAAAGAATGGCAAAATAGAGGGATTCTTTATTTTCTTGGAGAACAGTTTACCAGTTCCTGCAGTCTGGCACCCATGTTTCAAAGTGTGGCAGGAAAGTCGCCAGTTTAGTCCAGTTAATAAAAATTGGCGAGTTTGTGACAGTTATTTTGAGCCTTTCAATTGCAAATGGCTAGAAATATCTAATTTTCTCCTATGCTACAATGTTATTTTGGATAATTTTATGATTTTGATCCTTTTGGAGAGAAATTTGGTGAAATGTTATGAGACATACTATTTTACTTGGAGTTTAGTGAAAAAATAGATCAAGGTTGCCACATTTAAGATACTTTAAAGAAGAAATTTGACTTCCTAGTGAAAATTTTACAATTGAGAACATCTTTATGCTCCATGTCTGATGCATGTGTATCTCTTGAGAATATTTTATGAGTAATTACAGATTGTATTTGGTGAGAATATCCCAAATATCTCCCATATTCTGCAGACTGGAGCTATTCTAGTGAAGATTTTACACTTGAAAATATCCTCATGCTTCTTGTCTGATGCATTTACTTGTTATTTACATGTTTTTCAACTTATTTCACCCCTCAATTGTTGCCAATGTACTGGTGACTTTCCAAGTAAAGTAGTATCATTAGTATGGCTCAAAACCTCTCCATTTGTATCTCCAGCTCTCAAAAAATCACAACATTTCTGGCCCAGTTGCAAAATACGACTCCTTAGAAATACAAAAATTTGATCAGACTCCTCTATCTTTAAATATATTTTGGTGTTTGGAAAAAGATGGCCGTCACGAAACACGACTCCTTAGAAATAGAAAAATTCGATATGACTCCTCTCATGGTAATTAAATCGCATATCTTCAGTATTCCTACGGGGAGAAATTCAGAGAGTCGCTTTTCATGACAGTTATATAGAGACGATATTAAACAATCCGACTCCTCTTAATTTACATTCAAGTATTACTGTATTAGTGATGAAATCATTTGAATTCAATAATAACTAGAATAAATATAACAAATTTTTGTATCATAGTTACAACAAACTATACCAACTTATTTATGTGATTGCTTCAAACATTTGACGATGAATATTTAATCTATTATAAAGTTTAATAAACAAAATTTTATTGTATTATAAGGTTTTAATAAGTTGTACTTAAATTGAATGGTATAAACATAGAAAGGCTTTTTGCTTATCAATTGAAGGTAGGTTAGGTTGGGCTTACGTTTCGTATAACATGAGGAGTCTTGTTTCGTGACAGCAGTCAGCCATCTCTTTTCAATCACCATGACTCCTCATGTTAAAAAATAGATTTTTCTCACCATTTGCAATTGAAAGGCTCAAAATATAACTGTCACAACTTACAGACAGAAACTCTCCATTAAAATCTAAAATGGTGAGTTTGGAAATGCTTTATTACTTGGGCGACTTTGTCCATACTTTGAAGTTTGAAACATGCCAGTCTGCAAAGCGCATCTATGTTGCTAAAGATCTTTGTGGAGACTATATTAGAGGGAAAATTTATCTAAACAAGATCTTGGTAACTATTTTCTAATTAATTCCTATGTTTACATGCCAGTCTGTATTTGGTGCACAAAATCCCACTGACTTTTTCAAAAAGCTGAAAAAATCCACCATAAATTTTGATGATCCACCAACATTTTCCCAATATATCCACCGAAAATTAATGGTAATATAGGAATAAAATATAAATAGCTAAAAATCAACTGACTTTGCCTGTATATTATTTCAAAGGGAAAAAATTCCACGGACATGTCGGTGGAGTTTACCATAAAATACAGACTAGATTACATGTAAATATAGGAGGAAATTGAGGATTGTTCGCACAGAAAATGTTAAAAATGTCCCATATTCTGCTGACTGGGAGGAATTCAGTGCCTGTGCACCAAATACCCAGACTGCAGGAACTGATTAACTGTTCTCTCCAAGAAATCTTCTATTTTGGCTTTTGTTCTCAATAAAATACATGTAAATATAGAGAGAAATTAAGGATTGTTCACACAGAAAATGTTAATGTCCCATATTCTGCAGACTGGCCAAATACAAACTGAGAGTAATTTACTTGAAACTTGTTATTTACAGGTTTTTAAACTTATTTCACACTTCAAAATTCACTAGTAAACTGGCGGCTTTGTCCATACTTTGAAACATGGTCTGGCACTCTGGGCTTTGTAGACTAGACCCAGACTGTATTTCATGGTAAATTCCACCAACCATGTTTCAAAGTGTGGCAGGAAAGTCACCAGTTTAGTGAGAAAATGAGTCCATGTCACCACATTTAAGGTACCTACTTTAAAGGAGAAATCTGACTTCCTAGTTAAGATTTTACACTTGGAAACATCCTTATGCTTCATGCCTGTGCATCTCTTCCAGATTGTCCAGACAGTATTTCATGGTAAATTCCACCGACTTGTCGGTGGAATTTTTCTCCATTGAAAATAATATTCTTATTTCTGGCAAAGTCGGTGGATTTTTAGTTATTTATTCCTATGTTACCATTACTTTTCGGTGGAAAATGGGTAAAATGTTGGTGGATCAGCCAAATTACTGGAAATTCATGGTGGATTTTTTCAGCTATTTTAAAAAGTCAGTGGAATTTTGTGAACCAAATACAGACTGGCAGATTGTATTTGGTGGTAAATTTCAATGATATATCGGGAGATATTCAATTTCCCTAATAAAATAATTCCTGCAATGTCAGAGATATTTAGCTATTAATTCCTATATTACTATTAATTTTGGGAGGGGAAACTGGAAGAATATTGGAGGACTAGACAAATTGATGAAAAATGTTAGCAGCTATTTTTCAGATTATTGAAAAAGTCAGGAGTTCAGTGCACTAAATACAAACTGGCATCTCTTTAGACTATTTTGGGAGTGATTCACTCCTTATATACTTACATGTTTTTCAACTTATTTATCCCCTCAAAAAGTCGCCAATATACTGGCGACTTTGTCCATACTTTGAAACATGGTCCACCAACTTGTCGGTGGAATTTTTTTCCATTGAAAATAATATTCTGGCAAAGTCAGAGGATTTTTAGTTATTTATTCCTATGTTACCATTAATTTTCGGTGGAAAAATGGGTAGAATGTTGGTGGATCAGCCAAATTACAGGAAATTTATGGTGGATTTTCTCAGGTCCATACAATTACCAGAACAGGACATGAATTACCAGAACGGAGCATGAATTACCAGAACGGAGCATAAATTACCGGAACGGAGCATGAATTACCGGAACGGAGCATGAATTACCGGAACGGAGCATGAATTACCGGAACGGAGCATGAATTACCGGAACGGAGCATGAATTACCGGAACGGAGCATGAATTACCGGAACGGAGCATGAATTACCGGAACGGAGTTGTCTTATTGAGAAATATTCCTATTTATGTAATTTAGTTATATAAATAGTCAATATTGGTCTAAATGATATCATATCTAACTCGTTTCGTCCCGTAATCGTTACTTAACGTATGATACATAGACAAACATTTTACGAGAGTACATGCTGAAATTAGTTTTCTTTATAAGATATTTCATAGAAAATACTTTAAGGAGAGACTAAAGTAATTTTAGTGTGATTATGTATTATAATTTTATTGAGAAATAATGCTAGTTATGTAATTTAGGTATATATTTGGTCCGAATATGATATCATATTCAACCATTTTATACTAATTTCTGCTCGCTCGTAATCGCTACCCAACGTCTGAAATAGAAACCGTGATTCTGCATTATAGTATTATTGAGTTCTATATTTTCAGTACCTACAAATTTCTCTATATAGTTAGGTACCATGGTTCTTAATTAGGCAGGTAATATGATGCAATAGTTGACAAATTTTATAGGTAACTTAAATAGTTCCTCTAATTTACTACCTTGAACTTTTGAAGCTGCTTCTTTTGAAATTAATTCCGAATTTCACAATAAAAGAATTACCTACGTAATAATTAATCTAAGTATGTCTCGAAATAAGTACCGTACATAGACTTAGAAAACGGATGCAAGTTTTTGTGATTATTTCACGGTAAATAAAAAAAAATCAGAATTATAATCCAGATGAGGTTATTAGAAGCAATTGGTACTGCAATTCAAGATGTCCCATTTTAGGGTAAGTTCCGTGTTATCGCACGGTTTCAGATTTTCGAACACGAAAAAATATCTGTATAATTATTATTATTTAACTTTTATTTCAATTATTCATGATACCAATTAGAATAGAAATTAAATAACAATTATTATATTTTCATTTCTGATGTGTATGAAAATGTAGAACCAATTAATAACTTGGATCGAACTTGGTAGATTAAGTACCCTACTACCAAATAATGCAAATATATTTCATGGAGCATAAAATTGCTGTTGGTTCAATGTATCCAGTCTGCAGACAGAGTCTCTTCTCCCGCAGAGATTTCAATTTGAGAGACAGTTACTCTCTAACTCTCAGTACCACTAGCAGATTCAGAATCTCCCGCAGCTAAATTAATGGTAACATAGGATTTAATTCAAGATCTCCAATTTCAAAAATTCAATCAAAAACTCCCGCAGAGAGTCTTGGAAAAATGTTCCATATTCTGCAGACTGGCAATGTAACACAATAATTATAGAAATCAAAGTATAAGCCACTATAATAGGCTTATATATTGTACTCTAACTCTAAAAAACAAATTTAATATAGAAAAAGAGATGCATGATGAAGGAGTGACAATTATATTTCTCTTGTTACTTTTCCACACTTTAATTACCGTTTGGTAATTAAACCGAGTCGTAATTCGGTAATTAAAGCGAGGGCTGCCTTTAAATACAATATACTATTACTATACATATGACATCATATTTGATACAACCGTGCGATATAACTGTTGCAATAAAAATAATTATTACCTAGGTAGATAATATAATTACGATTGATATTAGCACATATATTTGTTGATTGTATAATTAATGTTGCATAATTGCTGAATATATAGCAAGTATGAAACCAAGTAATAAAGCATGTCCAAACTCGCCATTTTAATGGCGAGTTTGTGACAGTTATTTTGAGCCCTTCAATTGCAAATGGCGAGTTTTATCTATTTTTCTCCTATGCTGCAATGATTTTATATGTATGTAGTGGAATAGCTATGATCACTACAGTTACAGCTCCGTTCCGGTAATTCATGCTCCGTTACGCCGCGGTAATTCATGTCCCGTTCCGGTAATTCATGTCCCGTTCCGGTAATTCATGTCCCGTTCCGGTAATTCATGTCCCGTTCCGGTAATTCACCAGTCTGCAGAATGTGTCTCTTCTCCCGCAGAGATTTTAATTTGAGAGACAGTTACTCTCTGACTCTCAGCAGCAGATTCAGAATCTCCCGCAGCTAAATTAATGGTAACATAGGAATTAATTCAAAATCTACCGCAGCAAAATTAATGGTAACATAGGAATTAATTCAAGATCTCCCGCAGAGATCTCAAAAGTCTAAATTTCAATCAAAAACTCCCGCAGAGAGTCTTGGAAAAATGTTCCATATTCTGCAGACTGGGTAATTCATATCCCGTTCTGATAATTTATGTCCCGTTCTGATAATTCATGTCCCGTTCTGATAATTCATGTCCCGTTCTGATAATTCATGTCCCGTTCTGATAATTCATGTCCCGTTCTGATAATTCATGTCCCGTTCTGACCAGAGTGGAATAATACCTCATTTCAGATTGACTAGTAACTCTGTTAGGAATTTAGAATGAACAAAAATTACTCATTTTAACTCTAAAAAATGCAGAAATCAGTAAATTATTTTATAAATTTCAACTCCGCAGTGAAAACTAATGTAAAATAAGTCATTTAAGCTTCACAATTGGGCTTGTTGTGATGATAAACATTACTGATAGGAATGCATGAAGTTAGGAGTAACTCTGTTAGAATTTATGTTTTCCAGTCTGGCGTTCTGATAATTCATGTCCCGTTCTGATAATTCATGTCCCGTTCTGATAATTCATGTCCCGTTCTGATAATTCATGTCCCGTTCTAATAATTCATGTCATGTTCCGGTAATTCATGTCATGTTCCGGTAATTCATGTCATGTTCCGGTAATTCATGTCATGTTCCGGTAATTCATGTCATGTTCCGGTAATTCATGTCATGTTCCGGTAATTCATGTCATGTTCCGGTAATTCATGTCATGTTCCGGTAATTCATGTCATGTTCCGGTAATTCATGTCATGTTCCGGTAATTCATGTCATGTTCCGGTAATTCATGTCATGTTCCGGTAATTCATGTCATGTTCCGGTAATTCATGTCATGTTCCGGTAATTCATGTCATGTTCCGGTAATTCATGTCATGTTCCGGTAATTCATGTCATGTTCCGGTAATTCATGTCATGTTCCGGTAATTCATGTCCCGTTCCAGTAATTGTATGCCAGTCTGTATTTCATGGTAAATTCCACTGACATGTCGGTGGAATTTTTTCCCCTTCAAAATAATATCCTACCAAAGTCGGTGGGTTTTTAGCTATTTATTCCTATGTTACCATTAATTTTCGGTGGAAAAATGGGTAAAATGTTGGTGGATCAGCCAAATTACTGGAAATTAATGGTGGATTTTTTCAGCTTTTTCAATAAGTCAGTGGAATTTTGTGCACCAAATACAGACTGGATTGTATGAACCAGATTTTCTCAGCTTTTTCAAAAAGACAGTGGAATTTTGTGCTCCAAATACAGACTGGGACTACGACTGAATTTTTGAAGATTATATGACAAAATTAACAAGAAACATAGGATTTAATTAAGAATTTTGATCAATTACATATACCTACTTATGGTATATATGTAAAATGCAAGCCAATTAGGTAGGATTATTTAGGCCTAATTGACTATAACTGATATCTATGAAACATGGGGAAAAATACAATAAAATTATTTAAGAAACCTAGTTAGGTACCAAAGTAAATCACTACGATTATAATATTGCTAAACATATTGCAGCCATGCTTGTTACTCTGGCTCAACTCACCTTTTGTTTTTCCGAACTTGATAAACGTTCTTGAAAAATATTAACGAGTTTTTGTAAGGAGTCGACATTATCTGACACTCCATTACTATCGGTTTTTGCAGACGCAGCAGGCATACTTGCAAACTTCAACGCATTAAATAGCGTCAAAATGTTCTCTAGGTCTTCTTAACTATTCAATAATGGTGGCCTGCGTCTCCTCTTTATTCGGAACAGGGGGATTCCCTCTGTTGCTATAGCGGCAAATTTAGCGACTTTTCTATTTTATTTTTAAATGTGATAAGATAAATTTTTACTGCATTATATTAATAAATAATAATAATAAGAGCAAAAATAACTGTAATATGTGAACATGGACTTAATCAATTCATATATTTCATCTGCTAGGTACAAAACCGACGGAACGGAATGAATAAAATTCGTCAAAAATTAATGGTACCTGACCAGGTAGCTACCCAGCAAACATGTCCGAATCGATTCGATATAGGGTTGTGTCTTATTCGTTGCGTTGGTAGCGCATGCCGGTAATAGATATGAAAAACACTTAAATTAGATATCTAACTGAATGAATGTTCAGAAATCTAATTTATATCTACCGTCAGTATCCAATAATCTTCACTCTAGTCCGCATCGCTTATTTTCTAATCAGAAACCGTATAGCCTACTGTACGTATTGCATATAAAAACAACACCAGTGATTAGATATCTTTTATATTACTGAATTCCGTTTTAGAATAGATACCTAAAATTTCGTATCGTTAAACATTATGATCAATTCCGATATCGAGCTAAATGTATCGAAACAATTATACCAGTAATTAGATATAGCTATCTATATTAATTGTATATACATATGAAATAAGGTAATATTGTTCTGGAAGTATAATATAGTTCGATATTTTAAATTTCTTCTTGAAATAAATCTTCAATATACATATGTACCTATATATATTTGAGATCGTATTTGCTGTCTATTTCATTACTAAAGGTGGCTACACACGTTCATGCAAACTTGACAAGTTTACTTGTGCAATTATTTTGTGCAAGCAAACTTGAGGGTCTGTATGACGAGACTTGCACAATTATAGACTTGCACAAGTGACTTGAGACATGAATGAATTTGAATCCTGTCACCTGTGCAAGTCTGACTTGTGCAAGTGAAACATAGCGTGTGTACTGAGGATATTGAAGACTTGAGAACAATTACGATGAATGTAAAAAAAATGAGTTTATTTCTACGTATACATCTAATGAATTCTATCAATTTGAAGGCAATTTCTCAAATTGTTGAGATCGTTTGTTGTGAAACAGACAACAAAATAATTTTGATAGAAGAAAAGCAAAATTGTTTTTAATTTAGAATGTACCTATACTAGTGTATCTATTTGTAGAAACTTAATTTTAAAATAAATTAAATATATTCCCATTATTTAAACCTTCAACTGGAATCAGTGTTAACATGAGAACATGTTTTCCTTTTTTCAACCACTCTTTACACCGGTCATTTCGTTTCTTCTTTCGAGACTTTCGTTTATGTACAGGCCAAAAAGCTGTCAAAACAAGCGCAACATCATCTAAACTGACATACTTACAATTTCAACCAGAGACTTGTACAAGTATACTTGTATCGTGTGGTGGCGAAGGGAAATACTCCAATACTTGTGCAAATACTTGAGTAAGTAAACTTGTCAAGTTTGCATGATCGTGTGTAGCCACCTTAAAGTTCGATCTTTCATTTTGGTAGTTTGAGTGAAATATAATATGGCATCCTTTAGAAAGAATACTGAATAAAGTATATTTGTATCAATAATTCATTGAAAGATTTACTAAATATTTTCAATTTAGATATATATTTAATATCGCTTTTGATATATATTCCATTAAGCGCTTAATTTTCGTTTTTTTTTTAATTAATTTAAAGGTCCTCTCCAGGCTCCGGGAAAAAAATGAGTTTATTACATAATATAATAGAACTAAGGTCTACGATCATTATTCTGCAAACTACATACAATTTAGTTCAGTATATATTTTATAATTTGTTTTTAAAGTTTTTTAATATTCTGTGAGCAACAATTGAGCGAATCACTAATCTGATGCTCAAGAAGAAGATTGTACACTCTTTGTTTTGATTACAGATTTGAATCTTATAAAGAAACCTTGCGTTTTCGGCCTTTATTTAAATTATTTTAGATATTAATTGTTTCCTAAAGTATATAAACGTTTCTATTAAAATTTCATTCAATTAAATACCTTTACACGAATATTAAATGGATTTATTAAACCTAATACCCAGTTGACAATCAAAACAAATGGTGTACATTCTTTTTCTTCAAGCTGAGAATGTCTTTACTCCTTAAAAGTAAGTCGGAAGTAAAATAGGTTTTGTAGAGTTTTAATTTTAAAAAACTTTAAAAGCATATTAAATTAAAAATATCCTACCAAATTCGATGCAGTTTGCAGCAAAATGATAAGAAACATTAGTCTCGTTGAATAAAGCAATAAAAATATTTGCTTGGAGGGGACCTTTAAGCGTTATTCTAAAACGAATCTAAACGATACAGACGAATCTATTTTGTTACTTTTTCCAACGTCGAAAGTGATATATCACTATACAAACAACGGTCTGTCGATTCAATGGAACAATCCATCAATTTGATAGCCCAGGCAATCGAAAAGAAATCGAATCGATAAACGTTGTTTATAGGAGATCGAGAGCACGTGGTACGTATCGCTTAGAAATCGAACATCGTATTTTCTGTTTATTTCATTACTTAACCTCTTTCGGTCGTTTTGGTAGCTATATTATTGAGGGTAGCCCATTCGCTTTATTGCTGATCACTATTTCGCTCATGATCAAAATAATTTTGTATGTACAGTAGTGAAACTTAGGTCATTGGAAGATTGTTTTTACACTGAGAAAAATAAACAATTCCAACTGATGCACCGAGGTGTTTCGAGTTCACCCTATGGCTTTGACTCCAAAGCGAGACACTTTAGTGCATCAAACAATAGTTTGGATGCACTAAAGTGCATCAGTTCGATGCACTGTAGTGTCTTAGCTGTAAGTTTGTTAAAATAATGAAGAAATTTCTCTTTCTTCATTAATTTTCTCATCATTTTAACAAACTTATAGCTAAGTCAATAAAATGCCATCGGGTGAACTCGAAACAC
>CANNZV010005689.1:24848-48794 GCA_947561585.1 Caprella mutica | reverse complement strand
CATGGTGTATATCAAAACGTGGTGTAGATCAACACGTGGTGTATATCAAAACGTGGTGTATAATCAAAACGTGGTGTAGATCAAAACGTGGTGTATGTCAACACGTGATGTATATCATCAACACGTGATGTATATCATCAACACGTGATGTATATCATCAACACGTGATGTATATCATCAACACGTGATGTATATCAACACGTGGTGTAGATCCACACGTGATGTATATCAACACGTGATGTATATCAACACGTGGTGTATATCAACACATGGTGTAGATCAACACATGGTGTAGATCAACACATGGTGTAGATCAACACGTGGAGTATATCAACACGTGATGTATATCAACACGTGGTGTAGATCAACACGTGGTGTTGATCAACACGTGGTGTACATGATCACGTGGTGTACATGATCACGTGGTGTATATCAAAACGTGGTGTATATCAACACATTAAAGGTAGGTAAGTTTTTAAAGGTAGGTAAGTTTTTAAAGGTAGGTACCTAAGTTTTTAAAGATAGGTAAGATTTTGAAGGTAGGTACCTAAGTTTTTAAAGGTAGGTAAGTTTTTACAGGTAGGTATATTTTTAAATCTAGGTAAGTTTTTAAAGGTAGGTAAGTTTTTAAAGGTAGGTAAGTTTTTTAAGGTAGGTAATTTTTTTAAGGTAGGTAAGTTTTTTAAGGTAGGTAAGTTTTTTAAGGTAGGTAAGATTTTAAGGTAGGTAAGTTTTTTAAGGTAGGTAAGTTTTTTAAGGTAGGTAAGTTTTTAAAGGTAGGTAGGTTTTTTAAGGTAGGTAAGTTTTTTAAGGTAGGTAAGTTTTTTAAGGTAGGTAAGTTTTTTTAAGGTAGGTAAGTTTTTTAAGGTAGGTAAGTTTTTAAAGGTAGGTAAGTTTTTAAGGTAGGTAAGTTTTTTAAGGTAGGTAAGTTTTTTAATGTAGGTAAGTTTTTTAAGGTAGGTAAGTTTTTTAAGGTAGGTAAGTTTTTTAGGTAGGTAAGTATTTAAGGGTAGGTAAGTTTTTAAAGGTAGGTGACTTTTTAAAGGTAGGTGAGTTTTTAAAGGTAGGTGAGTTTTTAAAGGTAGGTGAGTTTTTAAAGGTAGGTAAGTTTTTAAAGGTAGGTAGGTTTTTTAAGGTAGGTAAGTTTTTTAAAGTAGGTAAGTTTTTTAAGGTAGGTAAGTTTTTTAAGGTAGGAAAGTTTTTTAAGGTAGGTAAGTTTTTGAAGGTAGGTACCTAAGTTTTTAAAGGTAGGTAAGATTTTACAGGTAGGTAAGTTTTTAAATCTAGGTAAGTTTTTAAAGGTAGGTAAGTTTTTTAAGGTAGGTAAGTTTTTTAAGGTAGGTAATTTGTTTAAGGTAGGTAAGTTTTTTAAGGTAGGTAAGTTTTTTAAGGTAGGTAAGTTTTTTAAGGTAGGTAAGTTTTTTAAGGTAGGTAAGTTTTTTAAGGTAGGTAAGTTTTTTAAGGTAGGTAAGTTTTTTAAGGTAGGTAAGTTTTTTAAGGGAGGTAAGTATTTAAGGGTAGGTAAGTTTTTAAAGGTAGGTGAGTTTTTAAAGGTAGGTGAGTTTTTAAAGGTAGGTGAGTTTTTAAAGGTAGGTGAGTTTTTAAAGGTAGGTAGGTTTTTAAAGGTAGGTAAGTTTTTTAAAGTAGGTAAGTTTTTTAAGGTAGGTAATTTTTTTAAGGTAGGTAAGTTTTTTAAGGTAGGTAAATTTTTAAGGTAGGTAAGTTTTCTAAGGTAGATAAGTTTTTTAAGGTAGGTAAGTTTTTTAAGGTAGGTAAGTTTTTTAAGGTAGGTAAGTTTTTTAAGGTAGGTGAGTTTTTAAAGGTAGGTGAGTTTTCAAAGGTAGGTGAGTTTTTAAAGGTAGGTGAGTTTTTAAAGGTAGGTAAGTTTTTAAAGGAAGGTAGGTTTTTTAAGGTAGGTAAGTTTTTTAAGGTAGCCTGGTAGGTAAGTTTTTTAAGGTAGGTAAGTTTTTTAAGGTAGCCTGGTAGGTAAGTTTTTTAAGGTAGGTAAGTTTTTTAAGGTAGATACCTAAGTTTTTAAAGGTAGGTAAGTTTTTACAGGTAGATAAGATTTTAAATCTAGGTAAGTTTTTAAAGGTAGGTAAGTTTTTAAAGGTAGGTAAGTTTTTTAATGTAGGTAATTTTTTTAAGGTAGGTAAGTTTTTTAAGGTACGTAAGTTTTTTAAGGTAGGTAAGTTTTTTAAGGTAGGTAAGTTTTTTAAGGTAGGTAAGTATTTAAGGGTATGTAAGTTTTTAAAGGTAGGTGAGTTTTTAAAGGTAGGTGAGTTTTTAAAGGTAGGTGAGTTTTTAAAGGTAGGTAAGTTTTTTAAGGTAGGTAAGTTTTTTAAGGTAGGTAAGTTTTTAAGGTAGGTAAGTTTTTTAAGGTAGGTAAGTTTTTCAAGGTAGGTAAGTTTTTTAAGGTAGGTAAGTTTTTTAAGGTAGGTAAGTTTTTTAAGGTAGGTAAGTATTTAAGGGTAGGTAAGTTTTTAAAGGTAGGTGAGTTTTTAAAGGTAGGTAGGTTTTTTAAGGTAGGTAAGTTTTTTAAAGTAGGTAAGTTTTTTAAGGTAGGTAAGTTTTTAAGGTAGGTAAGTTTTTTAAGGTAGGTAAGTTTTTTAAGGTAGGTTAGTTTTTTAAGGTAGGTAAGTTTTTTAAGGTAGGTAAGTTTTTTAAGGTAGTTAAGATTTTTAGGGTAGGTAAGTTTTTTAAGGTAGGTAAGTTTTTAAAGGTAGGTAAGTTTTTAATGGTAGGTAAGTTTTTTAAGGTAGGTAAGTTTTTTAAGGTAGGTTAGTTTTTTAAGGTAGGTAAGTTTTTTAAGGTAGGTAAGTTTTTTAAGGTAGTTAAGATTTTTAGGGTAGGTAAGTTTTTTAAGGTAGGTAAGTTTTTAAAGGTAGGTAAGTTTTTAATGGTAGGTAAGTTTTTAAGGGTAGGTAAGTTTTTAAAGGTAGGTAAGTTTTTAAAGGTAGGTAAGTTTTTAAGGGTAGGTAAGTTTTTAAGGGTAAGTAAGTTTTTCAAGGGTAGGTGATCATGAGTTTTTAAGGGTAGGTGTGTTTGTAAAGGTAGGATAGTTTTTAAAGGTAGGCGAGTTTTAAAAGGTAGGTAAGTTTTTAAATGTAGGTAAGTTTTTAAAGGTAGCTAAGTTTTTAAAGGTAGGTAAATTTTTAAAGGTAGGTAAGTTTTTTTAGGTAGGTAATTTTTTTAAGGTAGGTAAGTTCTTTAAGGTAGGTAAGTTTTTTAAGGTAGGTAAGTTTTTTAAGGTAGGTAAGTTTTTTAAGGTAGGTAAGATTTTAAGGTAGGTAAGTTTTTTAAGGTAGGTAAGTTTTTTAAGGTAGGTAAGTTTTTTAAGGTAGGTAAGTTTTTTAAGGTAGGTAATTTTTTTAAGGTAGGTAAGTTTTTTAAGGTAGGTCAGTATTTAAGGGTAGGTCAGTATTTAAGGGTAGGTAAGTTTTTAAAGGTAGGTGAGTTTTTAAAGGTAGGTGAGTTTTTAAAGGTAGGTGAGTTTTTAAAGGTAGGTAAGTTTTTAAAGGTAGGTAGGTTTTTTAAGGTAGGTAAGTTTTTTAAAGTAGGTAAGTTTTTTAAGGTAGGTAAGATTTTTAAGGTAGGTAAGTTTTTTAAGGTAGGTAAGTTTTTTAAGGTAGGTAAGTTTTTTAAGGTAGGTAAGTTTTTTAAGGTAGGTAAGTTTTTTAAGGTAGGTAAGTTTTTTAAGGTAGGTTAGTTTTTTAAGGTAGGTAAGTTTTTTAAGGTAGGTAAGTTTTTTAAGGTAGTTAAGATTTTTAGGGTAGGTAAGTTTTTTAAGGTAGGTATGTTTTTAAAGGTAGGTAAGTTTTTAATGGTAGGTAAGTTTTTAAAGGTAGGTAAGTTTTTAAAGGTAGGTAAGTTTTTAAGGTTAGGTAAGTTTTTAAGGGTAGGTAAGTTTTTAAGGGTAGGTGATCATGAGTTTTTAAGGGTAGGTGTGTTTGTAAAGGTAGGTGAGTTTTTAAAGGTAGGCGAGTTTTTAAAGGTAGGTAAGTTTTTAAATGTAGGTAAGTTCTTAAAGGTAGGTAAGTTTTTAAAGGTAGGTAAATTTTTAAAGGTAGGTAAGTTTTTTTAGGTAGGTAATTTTTTTAAGGTAGGTAAGTTCTTTAAGGTAGGTAAGTTTTTTAAGGTAGGAAAGTTTTTTAAGGTAGGTAAGATTTTAAGGTAGGTAAGTTTTTTAAGATAGGTAAGTTTTTTAAGGTAGGTAAGTTTTTTAAGGTAGGTAAGTTTTTTAAGGTAGGTAAGTTTATTAAGGTAGGTAAGTTTTTTAAGGTAGGTAAGTTTTTTAAGGTAGGTAAGTTTTTTAAGGTAGGTAAGTTTTTTAAGGTAGGTAAGTTTTTTAAGGTAGGTAAGTTTTTAAAGGTAGGTAAGTTTTGTAAGGTAGGTAAATTTTTAAAGGTAGGTAAGTTTTTAAGGGTAGGTGAGTTTTTAAAGGTAGGTGAGTTTTTAAAGGTAGGTGAGTTTTAAAGGTAGGTAAGTTTTTAAAGGTAGGTAAGTTTTTAAAGGTAGGTAAGTTTTTAAAGGTAGGTAAGTTTTTAAAGATAGGTAAGTTTTTAATGGTAGGTAAGTTTATAAAGGTAGGTAAGTTTTTAAAGGTAGGTAAGTTTTTAAAGGTAGGTAAGTTTTTAAAGGTAGGTAAGTTTTTAAAGGTAGGTAAGTTTTTAAATATAGGTAAGTTTTTAAATGTAGGTAAGTTTTTAAAGGTAGGTAAGTTTTTTAAGGTAGGTAAGTTCTATAAGGTAGGTAAGTTTTTTAAGCTAGGTAAGTTTTAAAGGTAGGTAAGTTTTTTAAGGTAGGTAAGTTTTTTATGGTAGGTAAGTTTTTAAAGGTAGGCAAGTTTTTTAAGGTAGGTAAGTTTTTTAAGGTAGGTAAGTTATTTAAGGTAGGTAAGTTTTTAAAGGTAGGTAAGTTCTTTAAGGTACGTAAGTTTTTAAGGGTAGGTAAGTTTTTAAGGGTAGGTAAGTTTTTAAAGGTAGGTGAGTTTTTAAAGGTAGGTGAGTTTTTAAAGGTAGGTAAGTTTTTTAAGGTAGGTAAGTTTTTTAAGGTAGGTAAGTTTTTTAAGGTAGGTAAGTTTTTATGGGTAGGTAAGTTTTTAAGGGTAGGTAAGTTTTTAAAGGTAGGTGAGTTTTTAAAGGTAGGTGAGTTTTTAAAGGTAGGTAAGTTTTTTAAGATAGGTAAGTTTTTTAAGATAGGTAAGTTTTTTAAGGTAGGTAAGTTTTTTAAGGTAGGTAAGTTTTTAAGGGTATGTAAGTTTTTAAGGGTATGTAAGTTTTTAAGGGTAGGTGAGTTTTTAAAGGTAGGTAAGTTTTTAAAGGTAGGTAAGTTTTTTAAAGTAGGTAAGTTTTTAAGGTAGGTAAGTTTTTTAAGGTAGGTAAGTTTTTTAAGGTAGGTAAGTTTTTAAAGGTAGGTGAGTTTTTAAAGGAAGGTAAGTTTTTAAAGGTAGGTAAGTTTTTAAAGGTAGGTAAGTTTTTAAATGTAGGTAAGTTTTTAAATGTAGGTAAGTTTTTAAAGGTAGGTAAGTTTTTTAAGGTAGGTAAGTTTTTTAAGGTAGGTAAGTTCTATGAGGTAGGTAAATTTTTTAAGCTAGGTAAGTTTTAAAGGTAGGTAAGTGTTTTAAGGTAGGTAAGTTTTTTAAGGTAGGTAAGTTTTTAAAGGTAGGTAAGTTTTTTAAGGTAGGTAAGTTTTTTAAGGTAGTTAAGTTTTTTAAGGTAGGTAAATTTTTAAAGTAGGTAAGTTTTTTAAGGTAGGTAAGTTTTTTAAGGTAGGTAAGTTTTTTAAGGTAGGTAAGTTTTTTAAGGTAGGTAAGTTTTTTAAGGTAGGTAAGTTTTTAAGGGTGGGTAAGTTTTTTAAGGTAGGTAAGTTTTTAAAGGTAGGTGAGTTTTTAAAGGTAGGTGAGTTTTTAAAGGTAGGTAAGTTTTTTAAGGTAGGTAAGTTTTTTAAGGTAGGTAAGTTTTTTAAGGTAGGTAAGTTTTTTAAGGTAGGTAAGTTTTTTAAGGTAGGTAAGTTTTTAAGGGTAGGTAAGTTTTTAAAGGTAGGTGAGTTTTTAAATGTAGGTGAGTTTTTAAAGGTAGGTAAGTTTTTAAAGGTAGATAAGTTTTTTAAGGTAGGTAAGATTTTTAAGGTAGGTAAGTTTTTTAAGGTAGGTAAGTTTTTTATGGTAGGTAAGTTTTTTAAGGTAGGTAAGTTTTTAAAGGTAGGTAAGTTTTTAAAGGTAGGTAAGTTTTTTAAGGTAGGTAAGTTTTTTAAGGTAGGTAAGTTTTTTAAGGTAGGTAATCTTTTTAAGGTAGATAAGTTTTTTAAGGTAGGTAAGTTTTTTAAGGTAGGTAAGTTTTTTAAGGTAGTTAAGTTTTTTAAGGTAGGTAAGTTTTTTAAGGTAGGTTAGTTTTTCAAGGTAGGTAAGTTTTTTAAGGTAGTTAAGTTTTTTAAGGTAGGTAAGTTTTTAAAGGTAGGTGAGTTTTTAAAGGAAGGTAAGTTTTTAAAGGTAGGTAAGTTTTTAAAGGTAGGTAAGTTTTTAAAGGTAGGTAAGTTTTTAAATGTAGGTAAGTTTTTAAATGTAGGTAAGTTTTTAAAGGTAGGTAAGTTTTTTAAGGTAGGTAAGTTTTTTAAGGTAGGTAAGTTCTATGAGGTAGGTAAATTTTTTAAGCTAGGTAAGTTTTAAAGGTAGGAAAGTGTTTTAAGGTAGGTAAGTTTTTTAAGGTAGGTAAGTTTTTAAAGGTAGGTAAGTTTTTTAAGGTAGGTAAGTTTTTTAAGGTAGTTAAGTTTTTTAAGGTAGGTAAATTTTTAAAGTAGGTAAGTTTTTTAAGGTAGGTAAGTTTTTTAAGGTAGGTAAGTTTTTTAAGGTAGGTAAGTTTTTTAAGGTAGGTAAGTTTTTTAAGGTAGGTAAGTTTTTAAGGGTGGGTAAGTTTTTATGGGTAGGTAAGTTTTTAAAGGTAGGTGAGTTTTTAAAGGTAGGTGAGTTTTTAAAGGTAGGTAAGTTTTTTAAGGTAGGTAAGTTTTTTAAGGTAGGTAAGTTTTTTAAGGTAGGTAAGTTTTTAAGGGTAGGTAAGTTTTTAAGGGTAGGTAAGTTTTTAAGGGTAGGTAAGTTTTTAAAGGTAGGTGAGTTTTTAAAGGTAGGTGAGTTTTTAAAGATAGGTAAGTTTTTAAAGGTAGATAAGTTTTTTAAGGTAGGTAAGATTTTTAAGGTAGGTAAGTTTTTTAAGGTAGGTAAGTTTTTTATGGTAGGTAAGTTTTTTAAGGTAGGTAAGTTTTTAAAGGTAGGTAAGTTTTTAAAGGTAGGTAAGTTTTTTAAGGTAGGTAAGTTTTTTAAGGTAGGTAAGTTTTTTAAGGTAGGTAAGCTTTTTAAGGTAGGTAAGTTTTTTAAGGTAGGTAAGTTTTTTAAGGTAGGTAAGTTTTTTAAGGTAGGTAAGTTTTTTAAGGTAGGTTAGTTTTTCAAGGTAGGTAAGTTTTTTAAGGTAGGTAAGTTTTTTAAGGTAGGTAAGTTTTTAAGGTAGGTATGTTTTTTAAGGTAGGTAAGTTTTTTAAGGTAGGTAAGTTTTTTAAGGTAGGTAAGTTTTTTAAGGTAGGTAAGTTTCTTAAGGTAGGTAAGTTTTTTAAGGTAGGTAAGTTTTTTAAGGTAGGTAAGTTTTTTAAGGTAGGTAAGTTCTTAAAGGTAGGTCATTTTTTAAAGGTAGGTCAGTTTTTAAAGGTAGGTCAGTTTTTAAGGGTAGGTCAGTTTTTAAGGGTAGGTAAGTTTTTAAGGGTAGGTTATTTTTTAAGGTCATGTTAGTTTTTAAGGTCAGGTTAGTTTTTAAGGTCAGATGAGTTTTTAAAGGTAGGTGTGTTTTTAAAGGTAGGTGAGTTTTTAAAGGTAGGTGAGTTTTTAAAGGTAGGCGAGTTTATAAAGGTAGGTGAGTTTTTAAAGGTAGGTGAGTTTTTAAAGGTAGGTGAGTTTTTATAGGTAGGTGAGTTTTTAAAGGTAGGTGAGTTTTTAAAGGTAGGTGAGTTTATAAAGGTAGGTAAGTTTTTAAAGGTAGGTGAGTTTTTAAAGGTAGGTGAGTTTTTAAAGGTAGGTGAGTTTTTAAAGGTAGGTAAGTTTTTAAAGGTAGGTAAGTTTTTTAAGGTAGGTAAGTTTTTTAAGGTAGTTAAGTTTTTTAAGGTAGGTAAATTTTTAAAGTAGGTAAGTTTTTTAAGGTAGGTAAGTTTTTTAAGGTAGGTAAGTTTTTTAAGGTAGGTAAGTTTTTTAAGGTAGGTAAGTTTTTTAAGGTAGGTAAGTTTTTAAGGGTGGGTAAGTTTTTTAAGGTAGGTAAGTTTTTAAAGGTAGGTGAGTTTTTAAAGGTAGGTGAGTTTTTAAAGGTAGGTAAGTTTTTTAAGGTAGGTAAGTTTTTTAAGGTAGGTAAGTTTTTTAAGGTAGGTAAGTTTTTTAAGGTAGGTAAGTTTTTTAAGGTAGGTAAGTTTTTAAGGGTAGGTAAGTTTTTAAAGGTAGGTGAGTTTTTAAATGTAGGTGAGTTTTTAAAGGTAGGTAAGTTTTTAAAGGTAGATAAGTTTTTTAAGGTAGGTAAGATTTTTAAGGTAGGTAAGTTTTTTAAGGTAGGTAAGTTTTTTATGGTAGGTAAGTTTTTTAAGGTAGGTAAGTTTTTAAAGGTAGGTAAGTTTTTAAAGGTAGGTAAGTTTTTTAAGGTAGGTAAGTTTTTTAAGGTAGGTAAGTTTTTTAAGGTAGGTAAGCTTTTTAAGGTAGGTAAGTTTTTTAAGGTAGGTAAGTTTTTTAAGGTAGGTAAGTTTTTTAAGGTAGTTAAGTTTTTTAAGGTAGGTAAGTTTTTTAAGGTAGGTTAGTTTTTCAAGGTAGGTAAGTTTTTTAAGGTAGGTAAGTTTTTTAAGGTAGGTAAGTTTTTAAAGGTAGGTGAGTTTTTAAAGGAAGGTAAGTTTTTAAAGGTAGGTAAGTTTTTAAAGGTAGGTAAGTTTTTAAAGGTAGGTAAGTTTTTAAATGTAGGTAAGTTTTTAAATGTAGGTAAGTTTTTAAAGGTAGGTAAGTTTTTTAAGGTAGGTAAGTTTTTTAAGGTAGGTAAGTTCTATGAGGTAGGTAAATTTTTTAAGCTAGGTAAGTTTTAAAGGTAGGTAAGTGTTTTAAGGTAGGTAAGTTTTTTAAGGTAGGTAAGTTTTTAAAGGTAGGTAAGTTTTTTAAGGTAGGTAAGTTTTTTAAGGTAGTTAAGTTTTTTAAGGTAGGTAAATTTTTAAAGTAGGTAAGTTTTTTAAGGTAGGTAATTTTTTAAGGTAGGTAAGTTTTTTAAGGTAGGTAAGTTTTTTAAGGTAGGTAAGTTTTTTAAGGTAGGTAAGTTTTTAAGGGTGGGTAAGTTTTTAAGGGTAGGTAAGTTTTTAAAGGTAGGTGAGTTTTTAAAGGTAGGTGAGTTTTTAAAGGTAGGTAAGTTTTTTAAGGTAGGTAAGTTTTTTAAGGTAGGTAAGTTTTTTAAGGTAGGTAAGTTTTTAAGGGTAGGTAAGTTTTTAAGGGTAGGTAAGTTTTTAAGGGTAGGTAAGTTTTTAAAGGTAGGTGAGTTTTTAAAGGTAGGTGAGTTTTTAAAGGTAGGTAAGTTTTTAAAGGTAGATAAGTTTTTTAAGGTAGGTAAGATTTTTAAGGTAGGTAAGTTTTTTAAGGTAGGTAAGTTTTTTATGGTAGGTAAGTTTTTTAAGGTAGGTAAGTTGTTAAAGGTAGGTAAGTTTTTAAAGGTAGGTAAGTTTTTTAAGGTAGGTAAGTTTTTTAAGGTAGGTAAGTTTTTTAAGGTAGGTAAGCTTTTTAAGGTAGGTAAGTTTTTTAAGGTAGGTAAGTTTTTTAAGGTAGGTAAGTTTTTTAAGGTAGGTAAGTTTTTTAAGGTAGGTTAGTTTTTCAAGGTAGGTAAGATTTTTAAGGTAGGTAAGTTTTTTAAGGTAGGTAAGTTTTTAAGGTAGGTATGTTTTTTAAGGTAGGTAAGTTTTTTAAGGTAGGTAAGTTTTTTAAGGTAGGTAAGTTTTTTAAGGTAGGTAAGTTTCTTAAGGTAGGTAAGTTTTTTAAGGTAGGTAAGTTTTTTAAGGTAGGTAAGTTTTTTAAGGTAGGTAAGTTTTTAAAGGTAGGTCATTTTTTAAAGGTAGGTCAGTTTTTAAAGGTAGGTCAGTTTTTAAGGGTAGGTCAGTTTTTAAGGGTAGGTAAGTTTTTAAGGGTAGGTTATTTTTTAAGGTCATGTTAGTTTTTAAGGTCAGGTTAGTTTTTAAGGTCAGATGAGTTTTTAAAGGTAGGTGTGTTTTTAAAGGTAGGTGAGTTTTTAAAGGTAGGTGAGTTTTTAAAGGTAGGCGAGTTTATAAAGGTAGGTGAGTTTTTAAAGGTAGGTGAGTTTTTAAAGGTAGGTGAGTTTTTATAGGTAGGTGAGTTTTTAAAGGTAGGTGAGTTTTTAAAGGTAGGTGAGTTTATAAAGGTAGGTAAGTTTTTAAAGGTAGGTGAGTTTTTAAAGGTAGGTGAGTTATTAAAGGTAGGTGAGTTTTTAAAGGTAGGTAAGTTTTTAAAGGTAGGTAAGTTTTTAAAGGTAGGTAAGTTTTTAAAGGTAGGTAAGTTTTTAAAGGTAGGTAAGTTTTTAAAGGTAGGTAAGTTTTTAAAGGTAGGTAAGTTTTTAAAGGTAGGTAAGTTTTTAAAGGTAGGTAAGTTCTTAAAGGTAAGTAAGTTTTCAAAGGTAAGTAGCTTTTTTGTAATCATGTCTCTAGATGAATTACTTTTCATTACTTCTATTCATTAATACTTTAGTAAAAGAAACTCCTGAGAATAACACATCGTACGGATTTCCTTTCTCACGGTGACCCTTTATTTATTTATCTCACGATATATATATTCTTTAAATATAAGTCAGAAAATTGAATGAATTCACAATATAAAAATGGTGAAATTTATAGCCAATAATTGTAAATGTATTTTAAAATTCAATTCAACACCGAAAATCAGTCAATGAAAAAGAAACGTGCCATGAAATTAATATATTAAATATCATTGTTAATGAAGTCAGACATTTCATATAGATTTTTACACGTGTCATTGGGTACGTGATGTTCAAATATTAGAACATACTTTATTCAAATAGGTAATACAGGCATCCCCCGCTTTAGTTACCAAATCACGACTCAGTTTAGTTACCAAACGGTAACTAAAGCGAATAAAAGTAACAAGACATTTATAATTGTCACTCCTTTATTATATATCTCATTTTCCATGAGTTATAGAAAGAAAATTTGATTTAGAGTTAAAGAACCATATAAGCCTATTATCAAACAATGATTCAGTAATTGTGACTGTGATGAAAGTTTAAATTAGTGAAATGAAAGTTTTTAATATCCAAACATAGGTTAACTCTCACTCAGTATAGGTGAGTAATTAATAGATACTTAGACTTCTATAATTATTGTGATACATTTAACAAACAGCAATATTTTTTTGGAAGAAGGGTACTAAGTTGCAAGTTATTGTTACGTTCTACATTTTCTGTTACGTCCGAAAAGAAAATATGATAATGATAATTATTATTAAACTTCTATATAAATTGGTATCATCAATGTCGATTGAAAATAAAAGTAAAATAATGATTATTGACTTTTATTGTATAAAGATTTTTACTTGCTCGAAAATATAGAACCCTGCGATAACACGGAACATACCCTAAAGTGAGACATGTTGAAATTCTGAACCAATTGCTAATATGCTTCTAATAACCTCATCTAGATTATATTTTTGATGTTTTCTTCAGTTACCGTGAAATAATCACAAAAATTGTCTCCGTTTTCTATGTTACGAACGGTCCTTATTTCGAAACATGACTTAAAATAAGGACTACTTTTCTTAAAGTGAGTTGTACTTAAAGCGAGGCTTGCCTGTATTTTATTCAAATAGGGAATACAGGCATCCCCCGCTTTAGTTACCAAATAACGACTCAGTTTAGTTACCAAACGGTAACTAAAGCGATTAAAAGTAACAAGAAATTTATAATTGTCTCCCCTTGATTATGTATTTCATTTTCTATGAGTTATAGAAAGAAAATTTGTTTCAGAGTTATTAGAGTACTACGTATATAAACATATTAATAATAATATACAGTCTTTCATTGTTAATGTGACTGTGATGGAAAAGTATAAAGTCGTGCATTTATTAAATGTTTTAAAATCCATCCATAGCTTAACTCTCACTCAGTATAGGGGAGTAATTAATAGATACTTAAATTTCTATAATTATTGTGCTACATTTAACAAACAGCAATTTTATGCTCTATGAAATGTTTTTGGTAGTAGGGTACTAAGTTTCAAGTTATTGGTTGGTTCTGCAATTTCGGACACGTCTGAAAAGAAAATATTATAATTACTACAGTTTTTTTTTATTATAATTACTACAGCTTTTTAACAATAATTTAAAACAATTCAAGTTTAATTTAAAATAAGTAAAGTTTAATTTAAAATAAGTCAAGTTTAATTTAAAATACATCAAGTTATATTTAAAATAAATCAAGTTATATTTAAAATGGTTCAATTTTAATTTAAAATAGTTCATATTTAATTTAAAATAGTTCAACTTTAATGTAAAATAGTTCAACTTTAATGTAAAATAGTTCAACTTTAATTTAAAAAATTAAAGTTTAATTTGAAATAAAATTATATGGGCCCTCGATATCACACATAGGAAGCTCTGCACTGATATCATTATATTAGTAATGGAAGGGAATGAGATCATGAGAATAGTGAAATGAGAGAAGTGAGAATTTAATGATAGGAGAGAATTAAGATGAGAGAAATGAAATGACAGTAGTGAGAATTTAGTTAGATGAAATGAGAGAAATGAAATGAGAGAAGTGAGTGAAATGAGAGAAGTGAGAATTTAGTGAGATGAGAGGATTGAAATGAGACAAGTGAGCAATGGAAGATTATGGTGGACAACGAAAGATTATGGTGGACAATGAAAGATTATGGTGGGTAATGAAAGATTATGGTGGACAATGAAAGATTATGGTGGGCAATGAAAGATTATGGTGGGCAACGAAAGATTATGGTGGGCAATGAAAGATTAGGGTGGGCAATGAAAGATTATGGTGGGCAATGAAAGATTATGGTGGGCAATGTAAAAGATTAAGGTGGCAATGAAAGATTATGGTGGGCAATGAAAAAGATTAAGGTGGCAATGAAAGATTATGGTGGGCAATGAAAAAGATTAAGGTGGCAATGAAAGATTAGGGTGGACAATGAAAGATTATGGTGGGCAATGAAAGATTAGGGTGGACAATGAAAGATTATGGTGGGCAATGAAAGATTATGGTGGGCAATGAAAGATTAGGGTGTACAATGAAAGATTATGGTGGGCAATGAAAGATTATGGTGGGCAATGAAAGATTAGGGTGTACAATGAAAGATTATGGTGGGCAATGAAAGATTATGGTGGGCAATGAAAGATTATAGTGGGCAATGAAAGATTATGGTGGGCAATGAAAGATTATAGTGGGCAATGAAAGATTATGGTGGGCAATGAAAGATTAGGGTGGGCAATGAAAGATTATGGTGGGCAATGAAAGATTATGGTGGGCAATGTAAAAGATTAAGGTGGCAATGAAAGATTATGTGGGCAATGAAAAAGATTAAGGTGGCAATGCAAGATTATGGTGGGCAATGAAAAAGATTAAGGTGGCAATGTAAGATTATGGTGGGCAATGAAAAAGATTAAGGTGGCAATGCAAGATTATGGTATACTCTCATGATCTCATTCCCTCCCATTACTAATATAATGATATCAGTGCAGAGCTTCCGATGTGTGACATCGAGGGCCCATATAATTTTATTTCAAATTAAACTTCATTTTTTTAAATTAAAATTGAACTATTTTAAATTAAAGTTGAACTATTTTTAATTAAAGTTGAACTATTTTAAATTAAAGTGGATCTATTTTAAATGTAACTTGATTTATTTTTAATATAACTTGATTTATTTTAAATTAAACTTGATTTATTTTAAATTAAACTTGAATTATTTTAAATTAAACTTGATTTATTTTAAATTAAACTTGATTTATTTTAAATTAAACTTGATTTATTTTAAATTAAACTTGATTTATTTTAAATTAAACTTGACTTCTTTTAAATTAAAATTGAATTGTTTTAAATTAATGTTAGAAAGCTGTAGTGTAAGTACTTTCCTGTTTAAAATAACGGGTCATCATCAATACCAATTTATTACCCGTTGTTAGGTTACTTTTAATGAACTGAATTAAAATTACATTTTCTGCGTAGTCTAATATATTTTAAAGGTCCCCTCCAAGCAAATTATTTTATTGCTTAAATCAACGAGGCTAATGTTTCTTATCATTTTACTGCAAACCCCATAAAATTTGATAGCATATTTCTAATTTTATATGCTTTTAAAGATTTCTATAATCCAAACTCTACAAAACCTACTTTACTTCCGACTTTCTAAGTTTCAGTCTGAAGAAGAAGAATGTACGCCATTTGTTTTGATTGTCAACTAGGTATTTGGTTCAATAAATCTATTTATTATTCGTTTAAAGGTTTAAATTTGGATAAACTTATTATAGAAACGTTTATATACTTTTAAAAAGAATTAATATCTTAAAAGAAGGCCAAAAACGCATTGTTTGTTTAAAAATATAAATTTGAAATCAAAACAAAGAGTGTACAATCTTCTTTCTCAACGTCAGGTTGGAGATTCGCTTGATTGTTGCTCACAGAGTATTAAAAAACTTTAAAAGTAAATAGTAAAATATATACTGAACCGAATTGTATGAGGTTTGCGGAATAATGATCGTAGACCTTAGTTCTATAATATTTTGTAATAAACTCATTTTTCTCGGAACCTGGAGAGGACCTTTAAAGATAAAAAACATTTAAAAATTGAATACAAACTGTTGAATTTGAATATCAAGTCAATATATTCCCGTGCGTATCATAGTTACACTCTTCATGTTTAATACCCGTCGTGTGAAAGCGGACACAAAATAAATAATTATATAAATAAACACACGAGGGAAATTATTAGTATAGATTATTTAATTTCTATTCTTATTGGTATCAAGGATACCCTTTGAAATAGAACTTAAATAATGATTATTAAATAAATATTATCACGTGTTCGAAAATATTGAACCGTGCAATAACACGGAACAAATCCTTAAATAGGACATGTTGAATTTCTGAATCAACTGCTTCTAATAACCTCATCTGGATTATAATTTTGATGTGTTTTTTTAGTTACCGTGAAATAATCACAAAGAATTGTCTCCTTTTTCTATGTCTACGAACGGTTCTTATTTCGAAACATGACTCGAAATAAGTACCACTTTTGTTTAAGTGAGTTCTATGAATTCTATGAATGACTAACCATAAAATGACACTCATTTGGCAGTGAGCGCCACCTACCGGAAGTAACTATCTTTAGAGATTTGTTGACTTTGTTAATAAACTTAATTATTAGAGATAAAAATGTAAACGTTTGTTCAATATTTTAGGTACGATTAAATAAATTAAAATCAAAGAAACTTATTCATAGAATCATTCATGAATCATGATCATACGATAAGTAAACGACTTAACGTTTCCAAGTTCAGTTTGTAGATAGAAGTCAGAGGAGTTAGGTGTACGTGTTCTAGCGCTCTCAATCTTTCCCTCAAAATGGTTGCATTACAGAAAATAGAAAACAGTATAGTAAGAAGAACTCCTTCTAGAGAGGTAAGTACTATTAATTTATAGTTACCACCTATTGTCATGAATTAAATTATATTGTTATGTAATTTGTAAATCATAATACTACCTATTAATAATCTGTGAATGAAATTAAACCTTGCGAAATTTCTTGACTGAAAAATGTTACATTAAATATTCTAAATATCTGTTACAATAGTGATAGTGTGACATTTCGCTCAGAAGTATCGAGTATATCTATTATTTATTTATCTTCCTGTTACACCATTCCATAACAAATATCATATGTACACTACTTACTACACATGCTACCTATTATAGATAGGTATTGGCTACCTGATTAGTGATTAGGCCGTTATTTGTTTGCTAAAAAGTGTTACTCTTGAATCGTTATCATTGATTTTTTTCCTTTCATTGGTAGAACTGGTAAAATGTGAGCAATTGATATTGATGAAAATATACCTAGAGTAGCTATTAAAATCAAATGAAGACGGGGAGAAAAGTATTAAACTTCTAACAGACTTACGATATTTTTTTTAAATGTAGTTACTTTAGAAGTTATTTACAGGTAACTTTGCAGGTAACTTTGCAGGTAACTTTGCTGGTAACTTTGCTGGTAACTTTGCAGGTAACTTTGAAGGTAACTTTGCAGATTACTTTGCTGGTAACTTTGAAGGTAATTTTGCAGATTATTTTGCTGGTAACTTTGCTGGTAACTTTGCAGGTTACTTTGCAGGTTACTTTTCAGGTTATTCTGTCAATAGGGTTAATTTCCCTTCACACAGTAGCATGTCTATAGCTACAGTCTAGCTCTGTTCAAGGGCAATGTGCTTTGTTTCTTTCTGTTCTGAGAAGGTAGCTATATAATTAAAGTTCCTTATCTCCCATATAAACTATAAAACCTCTATCGGTATATAAAGCAATAGTTAATATTTAAAAAAACTTTTTACACTTCTTTATTCGTATTATATTCATTGTCTTATTGTAGCTTCCTCATTTTTTTCATTTCTATTATTTTATCTACCATTCATTGATGTAGTTTTTTTTATTTTCAATTTCATTAAATATTTTCAATTGTTTTATTTATACATCGTTTTTTTTCATGTATTAACATGAATAAATATAAATTTATTCTACTGAAAGGACAAGAAGCAATATAAACATTAATTTCATGTCAAAAAGATCTTTGCCAATTCCCTTTAAAGCTTACGTTTTTTTTTTTCATTTTATGTACAGGACGAGTCGAAAAAAGCTGGTACGGAATTAAAATCGCCATAACTTTATCAAGAACTATCGTATTTTCGTGTGGTTTTCTTTGACTAATGCAGATTTGTATCAGGTATAACCACATTTTTAGTTTGTTTTTATATTCCTAATAGTTTTTCTACAGGGTGATCATTAGTAAACGGTGGTGAATAAGCTCTTGTGCGAGTTTATTTCAAACCTTGCTTGTTAGAGAGTTGGTGTCATCTCCGGAAATTAGCATGATTTTAGGAACCCCTATGTTGAATCAGCTTATAATTCCAAACATATTTTTGGAGTGGTTATGGTGGATGCAGACCTCAGTACACAGAACACTTGTCAAAGAACAAATGGGGAAGTTTTTGAACACAGAGTAATTGCCAACAGTCATGCAATTGAATGGCCTCCGAGGAGCTTAGATTTAACTGCTTGTGGTTACTTCTTGTCGGTTATTTCACTTTGTAAAATGATGTACACTCCTCCCAACCTGATATACTGGATCAATTATAAGAATGGATAACGCTTGGTATAAATTTCTTGGAAGTTAATTCTGATTTACTCGAAAGATCAATGGAAGCTGTTCGAAAACGGACACAAAAAGTATTGAGAAAAATGGGATATAATGGTTATTTTTGTTAAACAATTCTTTGCTTTAGATTTTCATGATATGCAATTGTTTCTTCATTGTGAGTAAGTAAACATAACCATTTTTATGTTCTTTAACAATTACATATCTCTATCGAGCAAGATCTTTTTCACCAGCCTCTACTTATGATCACCCTGTAGAAAAACTATTAGGAATGTAAAAACGAACGGAAAATGTGGTTATAGCTGATACAAATCTGCATTAGCCAAAAAAAACCTCACGAAAATACGATAGTTCTTGTTAAAGTTATGGCGATTTCAACTTCGTACCCGCTTTTTTTGACTCTTCCTGTATAGTTTTTAAATGAATTGATGAGTTGAATGAACTACCTATAAATATAGAAAATAGAGTAATCATAATTGTAATTATATTTCAGTATACTAATTTTCATCTTAAATTAAACTAATAAGCTCTGTTTGTAGAATTGCACCATCACATTGACTCTTGTAATTGTAATTAATGTTTTGACATATAAATCCAAGAAAGGGAACAAGTTTAACTCTATCTATTTATTTAAGTTAATAAAACTACATGGAATTACAAAGAAATGAACGAGACACTCTGACAATTCACTAAAAATATTAAGTTTCTACCATACTAAAACAAAGTAAAACTAAATAAAAATATCGTAATTACTGACAGAAGAAAAGTAACCAGGCAAGAAGGATTTGTTCCTGGGATATTAAGGGAATATCCCAGGCATAAATCTTTCTTGCCTGGGATTATGATTATTTTTTTATTTATAGAATAAGAAATAATCTTAAATAGTTATTAATTAATATCTTAATGTCTTATTTATTTTAGTTATCAGGTACTGTATACCTAACATTATATAGTTATATTATAAAATAATTCAGTATCCGTAGCTAATTTATCAGGACTAATTTTACTCTTTTTCAGTTCTCACACTATTGTTTTTCCTCTTTGATTGAAATGACTCGGCACTTTTTAGGGGTATTGACACTTTCTCAGATTTTCTATGTTATACACACTATTACGTCCGGTGGAGTGTTTTCCCTAAAAAGGGGAATTACCAAACTATTATTAAGTCACTCACATTTGCTGCCTCCTTAAATTTAGTGGGCGTGGCTTAGCTCTATTAGTGGGCGTGGCTTATTTGTGACGTAAGGAGGAGAGATGCGATGAAATTTCTTAGAATTCATTTTTTGATTTTCCTGACTATTTCCAATCGAAGAAAAACTTGTTTGTATCAGTACTGGTGGTTATTTTGGTTACATAGTGTGCTATATTAGCTCTTGAGCAGAGTTGCCACTTAGTCATTTGTTTGATTACTAAATTTGTCGATGCCGTTTGGTCAAAAATTCAGGATTTCACTCCTGTTCTGGATAATGAATTTTCCTTTTCAAAACCTAAAACATTCCACATTGAGTTTGAATTATACCCAAAAAAAGCATATGTTGTACTGTTAACAACATCAGAGTTTCTAAAGTTTATATTTGTTCATATGAGCTGAGTTAACACCCAGTGTTCGAGTACTGTGACTCTCTTCTATTACCCAAATCCATCCACATCTTTTTAATGTTCCATCACATACCACATTTAGTGTTAGTTTCTGTTCAAGGTTATTATCATCATTTGCATTGGTTCTCACATGTCTCCTAGCAAGTAAGTATGGTGACTGCTATCTACTGATAAGATTATTAATTAACTTGTATTGACATGATAACATTAATAGTCTAATTCAATGGTATTTAATAATTCATATGAAACTAATTAAGAAGATTGCCTTTTAAGTTCTACCAATGAATAGCAACTTATTATTTTTTTTTTCATTTCGCTGTGAATTCTGCTGGGAATTAAAGTTAAAGTTTGTTGTGCTTGTTCTGCATGACCCCAAGCAGGGATTTTCAATTCTAGCTACTATAATTGGCTTGAGGATATCAATTATTTGTATATATTGGTTTGAATTTCGCAAATGTATATCTTTTTATGTAAACTAACATGTAGACTTTTTAATATCTTCAATAAACTTTATTATTATTAAGATTTAGATTATCAACTTTAAGCACTCATGACATTTAAAATCTACTTACATTTTATAGCGCTAGGGTAATGCTCAACTACGAGGTCTTAAATTTCGTGTTAGGTCCATTTACTATCACCGCTTCATTTTCCTCTTCCATCCACTGAATGGTTGTAGGTGACTTTTCAGTCAGTCTGCTCTTTCAAAGTTCTTTGTATTCTCTTCACTTTTTAGATATTTGATGGATAATTATAATCTATTTAGAATTTTAGAACTGTAAAGATAGGTTATTTAGATGCCAATATGATATTCTAATGGAATGATATAAATAATCTGATGTTAATATGATATCCGTGCCTAATGATTGTGTTCTAGCCTTAAACTGATATCTTTGAAATGCTTTAGCCATGAATGTTAAATAAAATTAATTTATTCTGTAATGTTCTTATCTCCAAATCTAATTCATATAATCTTTCCGTACGACGCAACTTAATTAGTAAGTATTTTCATTTACTCCAATTATAGAGAAATGCACTTCAATTGTCAGCCTGAAAAATGTATGTACACACATCCCCTTCAATGATTATTTTTTATCTTGCTTTTATGATTTAGAAAAGTTATCTAAATTGTTTTAAAACTAGGTTGTAAATATATAGGTTATCAGTGACATTCGGTGTAACCTGATACGTATATATGACAACATTTTCTGTTGTCGGTATTTTTCCTGCATGTATTCTGTTTTCTGGTACAGGCAGACTTCAGTTTTAAGTCAAAAATCGAACCTCACATTAACTTTAGTTTTCGATTTCTATTAACAAAAATCTAGAACGTTAGCATTGTACACTAATACTATGTACCATATTTTGTATGTTTCGCTCAATATAAATAAAACTGTTCAAAAATTATTTTCCGGTACAACTGATGTAAGTCAGCTCGGGGTCAACTCCGCTTTAAGTCGTCCTGTTATAACAGCGGGTCTGCCTGTACTGTATTCATGGAAGTGTATGTATTAAGAAAGAAATGTTAAGAACCTGTTTGCTTGAGTTTACCCTGATTTGAATTATTGGTGGAAGGATTTATAAATTCATAGTATATCTGATGTTTACATGGTATGTTCACTGAAAAAGAATAAGTCAAATGGACTCTTATTCTTGACTCACTCAGTTTACAGTTTGTACCAAAACCGGCTCAAAAATGTAAGTCAATCACTCATCCTAATATTATACTCTAAAGCAACATTCATTTTGACTCCTAATTCATAGTCAGCCCCCAGGGGCTCTATCCTGAAGCTGTCTGTGGTGAATGGAAGAGAAGGGGGGTGGCGTCCCTTGGGCCCCGAACTGTTGTAATTTGGATTATGGATTGTCTTTTTTCATTTTTACCATGTTTATCATTTTTTTAACGCTACTTGCAGTTTTAGAGGATAGCGCTAGAGTTATGCTCTTCAACTACGAGGTCTTAGATTTTTGTGTTAGGTAGACTCGTAGGCTTCATTTACTATCACCTCTTCATTTTCCTCTTCCATCCATGAATTAACCCACCGGTGCTTGTGTCCCTTTCCGTCACATTCTTTTTTAAGTGACTTTTCACGGAGTAGCTTTTCTGTATCCATGAGCATTGTGACCGACGGCAATAAGTGACTTTGTTCATGGAGCCACTCGTTTCTGACTGCTTCTTCCAGTTCCTTTTACTTAATTTCTTCTCTTTTTGACGTCAGTGTTATAGTTAACGATATGTCTGAAGCAGACGTCAACCTCTACTAAAAATCGAATAATTAAATCAATTTTCCTCTTTCCTACCTCTTTAAATATACTTTATAAGCAACTTAGTGAAAAATTAAACTGGCATTTAAATTAAAAAATACTGATAATAGTGATCTAATTCTACCTTTACTTATCTTCTTGTTTTTTCAGGAAGTTCGTCTGAGCAGCTACTGGCAGGACCAAACGGTTGTGATCATCTTCCTTAGGAGGTTCGGGTGATTGTTCTGCAGGTTGTCTGCCAGAGAGCTATCTCTGCTGCAGCCAACTCTAGAGGCCGCCAATGTGAAACTCCTTGCAGTTGGCCTCGAAGAAACCGGCCTTGAAGAATTTATCGAAGGGGAATTCTTCAAAGGAGGTAACTTCCTAAATCTTTAAACGGTCGCTTTTCTTGAACTTGCATGCATATCGAAAACTTTGTGAAACTTTAGAACTTAGTAAATTATTCGGTGTATAGCTACTGATCTTCTCTATTCTTGCAGAGGTTGTGTTAGATATTGACAAGAAGTCTTTCAAAGCTCTTGGTTTCCGTCGACTGAATCTTTTGAGTTTAGCACCGGCCATGGTTGCCAAAGTTGCCAGAGATGCTATGAATAAGGTTAGTCTTATCCCTTAGTTGTATATTGGTCACTATATAGTGACTGTTAATATTTCATGTCAAACAGTAACAACTCGTCAACCGGATGCTCACAGTTACCAGTGAAGGGGCGTTAAAATTATTCATAAGCCAATTATGAGTCAGGACGTAGGTAAACACCCACTTTCTGGCATCTGTAACCCGTCGGTAATTGAGTCATGCTATATAACTCTTAGTACCTATTTTGTATTCCTTTTTTAAATAGACTTGATCATAATATACACATATAGAATATGATGTAAAATGTTAACTATTAACGTTTCATGCAATAAACATAAAGTGTTAGGTAGTTGAAGTAAATAAATAGAGGCGACTCTAAATTGTGGTTCTCTTTTCAGGGTAAAGCCCTTAAGATTCCCAGTAACTTGAAAGGAGATGGTCTTCAAAATGGCGGTCTGATGATCGTGTCCAAAGGTGGTGAAGGAATTCTATACGAGTACAGGCAAGAAAATCCAGCTGACCACGCACCTAATAGTGACGTATTGCAGGTAAATCGAAAAAAGAACTATCATCCTTTAGTTCAGGGGTTCTTGAACCGTACATGGAGAGTGGCCTTATTTTGGGACAGCAATCTGTAGATGTGGCACATTAGGACATTTAAAGTTGAACAACCGTGTACGGGTTAAATGTCCTCTCCAATCTAAATATAAAAAATATAAAATTGTTTTAAATTTGTAGAGCTAAGGTTATATAACATATAACAGTTAAGAGAAAAGAAATAGACAAATTATTCTGTTCACAATCAATTATATGTATAAGAAATATTCACATTCAACCTTCACTCTTTCTAAAATTCATTGAAGAAAAAGTACGAATACTTAGTAGGTATCTCTAAAAAATACCTATTCAAATACAAAGTGTTTTAAAATTAACAGTTCTCTAGATCGGAAAAATTGTGTGATATATGAAAACTATTAGTAAGAATTTCTTAATTAGGTACCTGAATTTTCTATATGGATCCATTATCTTGGAATCAGCTTTGTTATTGTTTTGAATTTGTCTGATCTAGTTAGCCTATCGGACATTCGTGCTTCTGAGTCCGGATGTCCGAGGGCAGAAGAAATAACGGGAAAAAATCTTAAATTACGTATTATAATAAAACTTTAGTAGAATCAAATTGGAAATGGTTTGCAGTTTTGTGACCAGTAACCTTAGTTCTAATGAATAGAGTAATAAAAATATTAGAGTGGAGGGGATCTTTAAAGTATTTTCCAGTACATCAACTGCTATCCTTATGCACTTTCTGGGCATTGAAATACATTGAAAAGCTACTATTGTAATATATTTGTTATGAGCATTTAAAAAATAGAGATGTTTAACATCTAGTTAAACTGAAAATTGAATACAGTCGCCATGAGACATTTTCGATGTAAACGTTACAATCATGGAAAATCTGAAACTGCTGACTGACATCCTCAGAGTTCTAACAGTGAAACAATAAATGTAGCTAAACATGTGGAAAATATGAACTATGTTTGATAGTAGCTACTCACCAACAAACTACTCATCAAAACTATATTTGATATTACTCCTCATACAATGATGCTCTGCACTAACGGTAAACAGAGACTTCAACAAGGATTAAAGTCTTAAGAGATAAAGTTAGATGGTTATTTAACCTACACTATTGCCTATATAAAAATAGTATTTAAACTCTTCTCCTTTTCTTCACTTCAATATTCACATTGTTATATTATATCAATATAAGCCTTATATTCCAGGCTTTGGGGCTGACTATGGCAGAATCGGAGTCTACAGCAGTGACAAACATACCAGAAACTATCGAGTGCACCGAAACATGTGCTATGCCTTCTAAGTAAAATAGTAGCTAGCTATTAGGTAGTTTCTTGTGGAAATAGGAGTCTGTGATACTATTTAGTGAACTCATGGAGTCAGTTTAATATTTTCTAGTGGAACTAGAATGGACCAATTAGATTACCTGAAGATAGATGTACAGTTTCAGTTTGTCGGAAGAGTGTAGAGTCGAAATGATTTTC